>JAJOZX010011512.1:52500-124577 GCA_023014485.1 Bathynomus jamesi
GATGAATTCTGAATTAAATATATTCTTAGCTGAATTAACATCTTTGCAAGAGAGAGAGACATTTGTATCATCTGCAAACATTATGAAGTTCAGTATATCAAATGAACGTGGAAGGTTATTTATATATATATAATATAATATATATATATATATATTATATTATATATATATATTATATATATAATAATTCTTTCATGCAAAGGGACTTTGTGGCCACCCTGTAGGGTCTTCTCTCAGGCATGGTTAAGTTATTTGCAATGAGTCTTATAAGTTGTTAGCACATGCGTTTTATAAGTATCAAATTTCATTTATGCATGAATTAAAAAAGTTTTTCTTAGAAATTCCCTTAAGTCTGTTTGCTAGGTAAAACACAACCCTATTTAGTGCCTTATCTGGTTATTGTTCTATAATCTGTTGTAGATCGTTTAAATTCTGTTTTTCTCATTAAGTCTTGCCTTTTTCGCCGGTGAGTAGTGTCGTTCTTGACTTAGTTATATGGCCTCGGGATCGATCTTTTTTTTTTTTTTTTTTTTAAGTTCGGGAAGAACCGATTCGCCTCTATTTAAAAGGACATATCTCGGCGGAAAAACAAAGAAAAAGTGAGAGGAAAGACAGAGGAAAAAGAAAGGGTGGAGGGGACAGTCGAAGTGGAAAAAGACCAAGGGCTGCAAGGTCGAGCCCCATCATCCTTGGGTGCTAGGGCCGGGGGGCGCACGTGAAACCTCTGGAACAAGCACGTACAAACGAGCACAAAGAGCACGAGCTTAGAACCCCCTTGCGGGGTGGGATCGATCTATTCCATCACTAAAAGTAATTGTGTAAATCCTGATTAGTAGGATTCGATGTCCTGCAATTACGGGTTTAAATTTCATAATAATAATAACAGTGTCCACACAATGTACAGGCTTTATCGCTAATCTCTCTCCTCCTCTTCTCTCAGTATCTGAGCAAACAGACGGCGGCGCTGCGAGAAGTGAACGATTCGCGTCTGCGCATATACGAGCAGCTCGAAGTCTCCATTCAGGAGCTGGAAAAAAGCAACCAGAGGTTAACTGCGGAAACGACTGCCGATAAAAAGAAAATTAAAAGGTGATTTAAGTTTGACATTCCGATAACCAGTTCCGAAAACTGATAAATCGGCTCTCAATTTCTTTGTGTATATATCGTACGGAGCATCCTCAGGCACTTGCTCCTTAAAAAACATTTTTGATACAATAACTTAATTATTATTATTATTTTTTGTGCACTTCAGAGTCGCAAAAGCACGGTCTGAATATGATAATTCTTGTGCTTTAACTAGTAAAGATAGGCAAAGATAATGGATATTTTTATATTTATTTCTTCACTCAGCTATTGCTTGCTTTAATGAGACAGACTATCATTAAGACCGTTTTAATATATCATGTGTGCAGTTTTCCCCAAGAATTGTTTCCTGCGATGTAACCAAATTTAGCCGTACTTCGACTGTAGAGACACACTCTTTCTCTAAAAATCAGTAAATAATTTAAATAGGCAGCTTGTTTAATCTTTGTCATGTCATGGGAATGAGGAACAGATTTCGTTGATTCGTTCCACACGATATGGTTGTTTAGTGAGAAGGCGTTTATTTGCCTAAATCTTTCCATTATCTCCGAGTCGAACGCTGGGCTTTCTGATGTATGAGGGAGTCGGTGACTGCAACCCTAACCCTGTTACGGTGACTAACAAAACTATACAATGAAATTTTTACTTGAACCTAAATGAGATCTTTTTCTACCCCTCTCCCAGTCTAAGCGGGACTGTGGAGCAACTGGAGGCCAAATGCGAAGAACTTCAGAAATGTTTGGAGGATGCCAAAGCATTTCAGCAGCAGCAGCAGCAACAGCAACAGCAGAATCAAGGGAGAGGTCGACCTTTAACCCGAAAATATTTCGTGGCGGAAGAGAATTGCTTGCGACGTTCTATGTCGTGCGAAAATACCGCGCAGGTACGTAACTCCGTAGTTTTTAATGATCCAAATAACTGTTCTTGTAATTTATTTTGCGACTAAGTCTCGAACCTCATTTAGCATTCGTTTCGTGAAGATAAACTAAGGTTCTAAACGGTATGCTTATTACTACTCAGCTCTTCGCGTTAGAAAGTTAAAAACAATATTTAGCTAATTAAATTCTGTACTTAACGGAAACCATTACCCTAACTTAGCCCGAGGTTCAAGACTTAACCCTTTAACGCCGAATTGTTTGTAGTCAAGTTATGAATGCGTGTATTTGAAAGGTTACCAATATGTAGCGTCGTCCTTTTAGGGTTAAATATAGCGTTGTAAAATGTACTAGAGTCTGGTATTAATTGCGAAGGACGTTTTAAAAGTATTACACCATGTTTAGAAGTGGTTTATTCATAGAGTTTATTTATATTTTTTATTATTTTTGTTACTATTAAAATTATTAGAAACCTGTAAAAAATTCAGCTTTATAAATTTTAATTTTAAAAATTTTAAAGTATCGGAAATAAAGATTTTAATATATATATATATATATATATATATATATATATATATATATATATATATATAAGCAAACAACCTTATTAATAAGGTCGTGTTATTTTGTGATTCTAGTGTATATATATATATATATATATATATATAGAAGGAAGCAATGTTGCATACCTTTGTACCTTCTTTTTTTTCTCTTCAGTTTTTCTTTTTTCACAATTTTGTAATTAATTAATTTCACGTTGATTAACCAACTTAATAGTTGAAATTGTAATATTTTAAAAATAACCTATAAAAATTTCAGTTATATAAAAATATAGAAATAAAATAGACCCGTTTATTATTATTTTCTTGTATATATAAATTCAGGTATAATTATGGAAAATATTAGTGTTAATAACGTAGTTAATAAGTTAAAAGACTGTCTTCACGTAGGTTTGAAAATACTGTGAAATATAGGTTAAAAGAAAACTACTGAAGATGTGCAATTACACTTCAAATTAGAACGTTTTTTTTTTCTTTTCTCTCGATATAGTCTTATGAAGATATTGCTTCCGAATTTTCTGAGTTGAAGAAGAGATAGGATGTCTTCAAGCCAAATTGAAGTTGTCTCAGGAGGAGAAACGCACCATGACGATGAATAGGGAAGATCTTGAGATAGAACTTGCCTGTCTCACTGAGGTAATGTAATGATGGGGTTGTTTAACTCCTTCGTAACATCTAAAATCATATAAATGAGAGGACCTACAATTTTACCCGAGATCCGAACCACGGGTCGCTACATAATCTAGACGCGGAGGATGGTCGTTCCCCATCCAACTGCTATCCAGAACCCCCCTCCCCCAATGTCGCTTAACTTCGTTGATCGACGGGAAGTGGTGTTACGACACTGGCCACGGCATAGCCCTCACTCAGGTGAGGATCAGTTGAGCATATATCCAGAACTCACGTTTGTATATATGGAAATAGGTTTAGGTTTTACGTTTGCGGGTTTCATGTTAGTTACGAATGCAAAAATGTCTGCGGGTTTTATTTTATGTTCTCCATTTCTGGTTACCTTTTCCTTACCAACTCGCTTTCAACAGGATGTCCCATAAGTCCCTTTACCCTCATGTTTTATATGTATACAAGGTTCAGGGGTAAAGTGACTTATGCGACACCCTGTATAGTAACTGTGTCGGTTATAAGTAATAAAAATAACATTCATATTTTAATATTCCAATGCTAACTCTTGTTTTAACCCTTTCGCTCACGAATTATGACATAGGGTAGAAAAGAAATTTGCCTTTGTGTGGTTATATACTGTAAGAATCACTATGGTTTATTTTTCAGCTACACAATTGTCTCACGAGTGAAAGGGTTTAAAAAAAAAAAACTTTTTTTGGGGAGTGGGAATTATAGGTGGTGATTTAAAATTGAACTTTTTCAGTAAATGAAGTTTGTGGGAATGACTCGGAACTTTTTTCCTCCCCTTTGAATTTTTTATTTGGGTGCAAGTTTTCAAATGTGAAAATGCATCATTTTCATGTATATCTTTTTTTAAAACTAGTTTAGGCTCAAACTCTCTCTGGATTTATTTATATTTGTTTTCAGTTGTTGACATGCTTTATCTGTTTGGTATAAATTGTAGACATATTTCTTTAGTGCACATTAATTAATACATATTTCCCCAATGAGGGGAAAAATGAAGTTTTCTTAAGTTACCGTAGCGTTATAGGTGTGTGCCGACTGATCATAACTGATATACAGTATGCGGATATACATTATATATATAAAATATGTGGTTAATTATTGTTGCTTTCGCCGCAACAGGAGAATGCAGTTCTCCGAGAGCAGTTGATAGTTTTAAAAGAAAAGGAAACTAATTTCAAGTCTTTTGAGGATGAATTGGCTTCTCTCGAAGATACCACCTCTGGCAAATTCTGTAGAAAGGTAAGGAGAAGGTTGTCACTCGGCTGTCATACAGACCATCACCCCCCCTTTCATTTTAAAGGCAGTAAAATAAACCGTTTCGTTTCAATTTTTATATATGTTCCTGGCCCGTTCCTCCCTCTTGCGTGTGATAATTCCCGATTTTAACCAGTAAACGGTGGACAGATAATTCAAATTTTTTATTTATTTTTTTTTTTAATAGCTTGAAGGCAAGTCATGATTTGAATCTAATTTACTTTCACTAAATTGGTATCGAGATGCGAATTACTTTTTTTGGCGTTCTGAATGTTTTTGTTCCGAGGCTTTTCCCTTAACTTTTCTTTAAAATTTTTAAATAAAAGTTTTCAGAGTTAGTTTGCAGTTTTTTGATGGCGTATGAATTTTTAAATTAATTAATTTGACTTAATATTCATATTTTTATTGAAATTTAAAAGGGAGTAATGTTTTTAGTATTTTATTTTTATAAACTTAAAAATTTCAATTACGAGTATTTAGCTAAGTTTGACAAAATTTTTAGAGGAGTTTCGGAGGATCTGTCGATCTAGTCTGTGGTTATAAAGCGGTGGTAGAATTTAATTTAATACACAGACGGGTATTACCTACCCCAGTGAGGCATTTACTCATAAACCGTAATTAATTAAATTATTTCCGCTCAGTGTATGGGGGGGTTGGATGAAACTGGAAGTAATCTCACTGTTCAAGACTTCGTAGACGACATCGAGGAGTTGGAGACCTCCTACGACAACATTCAAGGAGAGTGCGCGCTCGTACGACTCAAGAATGGAGGATACGCATGGGGTAGCCAGGTAGGGACTTTCAAGGAGCAAGATGGAGTATTTCTCGTGAAGTACTTTTGGTTCCTTGGTTTTATTCTTTCATATTTAAGAAATGAAGTAGCGTAGCAATATATGAAATCTACGCGTAGTCATAGTGACCTTTTTAACTTAACGCAAAGCTTTGTATGGATATGGTGCTGCCAGTGTTATATCTAGTCATGCGTATTATATTTTTCTTTGACCAGGAATCGTTGGCGTCTATGGGTCAGGTGGTGAACTGCATTGGGTCCTGCGGGTCTTCCCCACAAACAGATGTGAGCGAGGCCCCTCCCAATTCCCTTTTGTCCGAATTGGATACTCAGTACAGGATTCTAATTGAGAAGTACGAAGCGTTAGTCGAAGCGAGAGAACAAAGCAAAGAGCAGGAAGAAGCGAAGAATCTTCAGCCGGATTGTCCACCACAGACCCTTATCGATTCAGGGGTGGACGAGGTCTCCGGACCCATGAGTCTCGTTATGACAGAAATATCCCACCACGATCAGTCCGTAAACGTTGCTTTACGCTGTCAGAGATGTACGACGTGTTCCTGCGATTTGAAACCGACGAGACCAAAGAGTAATTTAGAGGAACTTTCGGAGGTTGAGACGTCCTCATCAGGCTTCTCCGAGGGAGAAAGTCGCTTTTGCTCCAAATTGACGCAGACTGAGAATTTTAATGATCTGAATAGCTACAGTAAAGAATCTGTAGAAGAGGCCGCCACTCCTACGCCATTGGGTGGCAATTTCCGGTACCTCGATCTTCACACTCCTATGAACCCATGCGAGAAGAGGTTCCAAAACAGACCACAATACAGAAAACTTTTCCACGAGATTTTCGAAGTTCTGAAGAAAGAAGTGGACAGAAACAAAGTGAAAGTGGCAGTTACGAGAACATTGATGCAGTCTCAGGAAATTGAACAGCTAAACAACAGTCGAAACACTGAAACAGAGGAAGACGTTGTAACCGATAGAAGTTCCGATACTTTCTTCCGGGATGAGAACGAGGAAAATAAAAGCCCGAACGTGATGGTGAAGGAAAAGAAGAGAATCGAAAGGAATGATGTAAAGGCGGAAGCGGCGGAAGCGAAGAAAGAATCGCGAGAGGATATTATGAAAGAGGATGAAAAACCCACTAGACCCGATTTCCTAGATCTTGAGACCGCTTCAACGTGCTCGAGTAGGAGTAGAAGGCGAAAGAGGGCTCATCGAAACCGTCAGCACAATGGACAAGAGCAGCAGCAACAGCCGCCGCAGCACCAACAGCAGCAGCCACAACAGCAGCAGCCACAACAGCCGCAGCAGCCACAACAGCCGCAGCAGCCACAACAGCCGCAGCAGCCACAACAGCCGCAGCAGCCACAACAGCCGCAGCAGCCACAACAGCCGCAGCAGCCACAACAGCCGCAGCAGCCACAACAGCCGCAGCAGCCACAACAGCCGCAGCAGCCACAACAGCCGCAGCAGCCGCAGCAGCCACAACAGCCGCAGCAGCCACAACAGCCGCAGCAGCAGCAGCCACAGCAGCCGCAGCACCAACAAAATCGGGGCACCCACCACCACCACCACCACCAAAAAACGGAAACTCAAAACATTCTTACAGAAGTTGTTCAGAGTTCATCTTCAACTAGGGAAAACATCGCCCGACTTTCAACCACAAACACAGCTTCGTTAAATGCGACTAGTATAAAGGCAACCACCTCTCAGTCGAAAGAGACCACCAAGTCACGAGAACCTAGATCTGTTTCTACTTCAAACAAAGGACGATGCGAGCACAGGTCACGAAAGAACAGACACCACAAACACAGACTACAACCGCTACAGAATAAACACTTGAACAACGTTTTAGCTAACCATCCACCTTCACAAGCTCCCAGGCAACCCAATAATTTCTGGTCTAATAACAGCGCCGGAACAGCAACCTTGCCCTCCGTACAGGTTGCCAAGTTAATAAATTTAGAAAAGAGTTACGCAGAAGCTTTAAAATCGAAACCGCGGAGAGAGGCTAGATTACCTTGAATTTCACAAGTAGTTCCTGTAAATTAATATTGTTACATTTAAAAAAAAAGTTGCCAAAATATTATTATTTATCAAATAAAAATGCGCTTTGTTTACCCGATATAATTAATTTTTCCAATTGGTTTTGTTATTAGGGGAACTTAGTTATTTCGCTTTCACGATCTTTATGTTGTATATTTGAACATAATTTTGGGTTCTCCCCGCTTGTATATTTGTAAATAGTTGTTTTTGTTTTAGAACAATTAGTGCCAATAGTTTTTTTTATGTATAATTAGATGGCCAGTCATTTTTTTTTTTGTGCCAATTGGCCCCTTCCTTATTCTGTCTAAGCAATGCCATGGTTTATTTTCAGTTTATGTGCACAGCTTTGTAAAATTCTTGTCTACTGAAATGTTTTCGTAGAAGCTTACCAATTTCTTTGGTTTAGGTATTCATAGCGTAAACATCCTCATGTTAAGCTTCCAACGGCCTCAGTTCCGAATTATTTATTCATCTGAGGTCAGAAACTGAACAATAATTTATGTACTAAGTAAATTCCTGAGGTCCTTGTTACCCATCATGAATTAACATTTATGTTTATAATGTGTAGTATTAAACAATTTTGTTACACCGTGTTGTTATATAACAACATCAGTTATTTAGTTACACGTGTATTATATTATAATTAAGTTTTAATTTCTTTAGCTACACTCGTTTTTATGAAACCAGACGCGAAGAATAAACAAGAATAATGACAATCTAATTTTTTCTTAGTTCCTCTTATTTTAAAAAATTTACCTATAGGAACATATCGTGTGATTTTTTTTAAACATGTGACACATTAAAAGGTTCCTATTTGTTTCATTATTTGAAATACACACACATTTTACTGTACCTTCTCTACATGCGGGGAATTAGCCCCCTAGTGCAAAACATGCTCTGTGTGATGTCCTCTCAGCTCACGATACAAGGTACTTTCGACGGGAGAGTCCTATTCAACAAATTCACTGAGGTTTATAATAAAGGAATATCATGGTTACCAACATCACCAGCTATAAATCCCTGCGACTTATCTGTGGAGTTATTTAAAAGATAGTGTTTAAACAGAATCCACACGCAGGAGATAAATTGAAAACCTCAATTGAACAAGAAGTTTCTTAGATTTCAACAGATACTCTCCAGAATACTGCAAAATTATTGTTGCTCGTGTGCAGAGTTAATGAGCTGAGAAGACATCCCTAATACAAAACATTTTCTATGTGGACTAATTTCCCATGTGTAGATAAAGTACAGTAAAAAATTTCAAGATTTTATTTCAAGTAATGAAACAAATACAATCCTTTTAAAGTGTCCGATGTTTAAAAAGAATCAGCCATATTTAGTTATACATGTAAAAACTAGGCTTTCCTTCCACTTTTCATAATACAGACTAGGGCATGGTTATTTAATCATTTTTAAGAAAAGTGATGAATGATGAAATTTCCTAATTAATCAATGATTAACATTAAATACTTCTGAAAAGGGTAAGAAAGAGCTTCATTGTTTCTGTTGCGTGAGATAAGACTGAAGAAAACATTGTTTGCTTTAGTTCAAGAAATCGGGCATGGACGGATTAGACGGTTTATACACGCAAAAAGACGCGAAATTCAAGTAATATATTAGAAAATTTAAGGTAAAATGATGGTGAAATTATGAGGAAAATTAATCATTTCCCATCATTTTCTAAAAATATGTTTTGATTAATTAATGATTGAATTCGAAATGACGATTAACTGATTAATCAGAACCATGCACTAATACAGACTCATTATCCTCTCTACTTTGCTTCTTCCTGCTCACGGTAAAAATGTTTTTTGACTTAAATTCATTAATTTTCAAAAACTACTTAGTCAGTAGTGACAGTTACTTTGATAAGGTTACTTCTATCTTACGTCCATTTGTCTCGTTTATGTTAGCTTATGGGTGCGTTGCTTGGATATAAACATTTCCTAAACCAGCCTCTCCTTGTAGATTTGTCATGTCTTCTTTTTCCCAGTCTGACCCTCTTCATCTTCCAACTTTTCACTTTTCCGTATGATCGAATCTAATTATTAAATAATGAATCTAATTACTAGAGCGACCCAAAGTTAATAAAGTTAAATATTTTAAGTTACGAGTTAATAAAGTTAATAAAATTATTAATAAGATTAAAAATTTGCTATTGTTAAGTTAAAACTTTCGTGATGGATTAATAAAATAAAATTAACGAAAATGAGGAGCGAAACTGCCTAAGCAAATAAGTGATTTCCGGTTCTCTAACATGGTGTTTTAATGTGCATTCTAGATTCTTGTTTACATAGAGTCTATACATTGATTAATGATTATACAAGCCGATTATACATTATTTCTACATTACTCTTTCGTTATTTATCGACGTAGTGTTTTTCAGAGCTTTTCTACATTTGGTAGTTAGGCGTGCGTTCATACATGCTGAAAAAACCTTTGGCAAAAGACAGAAACTTCCTGTCGGAAAATATTGAGAAGTACATTATGCTTCATTATAATTCAGTCACTAAATAAGTTTGTTAATAATTTACTAAGAAATAAATGTCATGCGTTTTATTTTATTATTAAGCGTTAATATTTATCCACAAATAAGTTGCGAATAAAGAATTTTTTAGGTTAAATAAAGTTAATAATTCGTAAGAGTTAATTTCAATTTTTTAGGTTAAAATTGGGTCGCCCTACTAATTACTAAATAGTGAAAATAAACGATGAGTAAAAGAGAATAATTAATGTATTTCTTTTAAAATAAAATGAGCCATCACAATGATCCCCTCCGCTCATTTATAAATTCTATCATACAAACTGAGAAAAAATCTCTCAAATTTGAAATTTCCTTTACGCAAGATGCAAATTCTTATTTATTGAAATGTTCAGTAGAACTTACCAGTACGTCTATTTCAGGCAACGTATATCTTCATATTTTAAGCTTCCAACGGGTTCAGTCGATCAATTCTAAACTACTCTTTCATCCGAGGTACTAAATTGAAGGATAAATAGTAAATTAGTAAGATGGGTGTGTAATTTAAAGTCTTCTTTTTGGTCTGGTATGCATGATTATAACCTTACAAAAAGACCTAAAATTGTGTTTAACATATATTATAAATGAAACCATGTAATTTTGATTCTTGTAAAAATTTATTTGCAGTAAATTTGCTAGTCGAATGCCCGTGAATCCTGAGTGAAAACAAAGTTGAGAGTCGTGAAATAAGATTATATTATTTGAAGTTTGGGTTTACTAATGAAAATAATTCACTTAGTCTAAAGCTGTTTTAAGATAAATCAAATTCAGTTAAAGAAATATTCAAATTTTAAAATATTTGTGATTTGCTACTACACATAAAATTACACAGTTATCAATTTTACGCTTCAGTGCGCGTTTATAGTACTCAAAAAGGCATCAAATTAATAGAGTAGGACAAAAGTGAGAATGTATAGCGTGTCCTGTAAGTCCCTTTACCCTCACCCTATTCTACTTGGAAGAGGTTCAGAGGTAAAGGAATTTATGGGACACCCAGTAGTATAGTATAGAGAAATTTTCGAAGCAGTATAGGTATAGGAATATTTCTAAACTTTCCTAATGACCTAAACAATAAAATTTTACTAATACGTTCATATGTAGTTTTAAATTAATGCACGAGAGGTATAGATATATGTAGGAAAATTTGGGCAGGTGTAGGTATAGAAATTACGTTCTGTGAAGGTACAGGTATGGAAATGAATTTCAAATGCCATCCCTGCAGTATTTGAGGGATCACCTGAAGATCAGGGCCCCCAGCCTTCTTTAGTTAGCTTTATAAGGCTAACTAACGAAAATATCACGACCTAACCTAACCAATCGTCAAGGGCGTACAGTTGACCTAACAATTGGTTAGGTTAGGTCGTGATATTTTCGTTAGTTAGCCTTATAAGGCTAACTGAAGAAGGCTGGGGGCCCTGATCTTCAGGTGATCCTATTTGAGTAATCATCGACAATCATTTAAACAGTTCCCGTCATTGTACTAAACTAACTTACTGATTTTACTACTATTTCTCTTTGTTTATTCTGCCAGTAACGATCTCCACAATGAAAGTGAAAAATGTCAAGGAACATGAGACGAGATAGATTAAGAAAACTCCTTGCAAATGCGTCAAAGTCAGACTAATGGTGGTATTGCTTTCCGGAGACACATCACTGGATAAGGATTCTTTCGGATTCGTCCGCTCTTCATTCTATTAGTTTTAAAGATGAAAATGTTACATTTAATAATGTGAAAACCAAGCAAAGCCATTGAATATATTTAAATGAAAAATAAATTTTCAGTGCATGCGAGACCTGTACATATTTTAACCCTTTAAGGACTGAAGATGCCAATTGCTAACGTTTCAAATACACGCATTCATAATTTAACCCTACAAAAAATTCAGGGCTGAAAGGGTTAAGATGACATTTTATCAACACTCTTAGCCAGCGTACGTAGCTCAGTGGATAATAACAGTTTCCCTATAAGCGAAGCGAAGACATTAAAGGTCGGGGCGGGGGTTCAGATCCAGATGATGCTGGTAATAACTAATAATAATACATTAGTATGCATTATAAACGGTAACAAGAACACTGATGATACCTTTGCTCTAACGATCGACTCTTCGAACCATTTCCTGACGAGTCCACTCGCAACGATCCTCTTTATAATAATGTCGATTTTCCTCTTCAAGGGAGAATGTTTTTGCAAAACCATTGCCACGTTATACGGAGCGAAACATTCCTGTCGCAAAAAGATAAAAAATTAAGAGAACATCAAATTCTCGCACAGATACGGCGGATGTCCTCTCTAAACAAGAGTTATTGGTGAAGATATTGAAATGTTCGATTATAGTATTTTTAAATTAAATTTACAGCCGGCCAAATTCAAATGAAACGAACATCCAAGAAGCTCATCTCCCACTACGTTGGGGTGAATGTGTCCCGAGGGATCACCTGAGCAAGAGCAGAAACAGTAAACGGCCAACTCGACTCCACTCGATGCCAGCAGCCGGAAGCGGACTAGCGACAAACCGCTCAGAGTCCGCCAGACTAACCACTGAGCTACCAAGTGCCCATGAAACGAACAGATTTATATAAAAGTTTAATTTTACGATACGGGCATTAAATGACCAGAATACTTCGGACCAAGAAACCTTAACCATTTCATGCCTGAATTAAGAAATTTTGATTTTAAAACATTTTTCCTGTTCAAGCCAAAATAACCTCTAATATTCAGATCGTAAGGCTCAAAATTGATTATCAAGCTCCTGTTGCCATAAGGCAACGGTCAGCATTAACGGGTTAAAGTAGCTTTTGGGTGGATATCCTCTCCACTTAAAGATGCCATTCGCAGGGTTCTAAAAACTGACTTTAACGTAACACCATTTAAATTCAACATCACCTTCATGAGCCTAGTTTTGTGTTTGAGCTTCGTTTCCATCATGTACTCGAGATACAGCTGATCCTGCATGTACGCTCCTTCTCCATGGACAATTTTGAAGAAGATTTCAGATTCTTTGAAAACTACAAATCTTTCTCCCAAGTTCTAAAAAATCAAGGAATCAAAATGTCTTAAACACATTCATTAATTTCTTAAAACAGTTTTAATATTTAACTTTCTAAAATGCAGACCTTTGAATAAAGGTATACGTTATAACTTATACATTACATCCAACGATCTTTATGACCAAAATATTTCATGATCAGGCTGTAAATGAAAAGGTATTCCCACTTTTTAATATGAAGTTATGACAAAGTACTCTAAACTAATGATTAGCAATTAATTTATTAATTAATAATTACATCATTTATATGTTAGAGTAAATCTGAAAGTATTATCCTTTTATTTCTTTCTCACTCTCTAAATACTTGTAGCAAGTACAGTATTTCGGCAACATCGGCCAAGGGAGAGAGGAAGTGGGATGATCTTCATATTCTTATTCAAATTTAAATATTTTTGTAACTCGTAAACAATGACCCAACAAATTGGATAGGAACCGCTGTTAATGGGCAACTGAAATTGATAATCAGAACATTAGGCTACTATAGTTTTACCAAAAGTTCCCCGAGGCACTGATTTTATTTCGTTTCCTTCGGTGGCATAATATAAAACGCATTCAAAAAAGCAGTTTGATTTAAGATTATAAATACATACAAATTTACTTAAATTACTAGTACAAGAACCTGATTCTTGCTAGCGAAACAGTCTTATGATCATGCGCGCGCGCGCTTGTGGTTTCAACAATTTATGTTGATTGGTTCAAACGCTATGGTCCAGACGTCCATTTCACCTCGACCTCTATTTGTAACTTTAACCTTTGATGCAACGACCATATTCTTGCTCGCAACACTTGCGATGTTCCACGTGTGTGTAAAGTATAAATCAGTTTATCGATTGGTTTAAAAGTTATACCTTGGATCTCCATTTGATCTTTAACCTCTATTTGTGACCTTTACCTTCGAGGTAACGACCCGATTCTTTCTCCTAACACTGTCTTGAAGTTTCATCAATTTATACTGAGCTGTTCAAAAATTATAGCACGGATACAAAAAGCTCCTTTTAACCTTTGACCTCTACTTGTGACCTCAACCTTTAATACAAAGACCCGATTCCTTCTCGTAATGATACACATATGCATGGTTTCATCAATACATGTTGAACGGTTCAAAAGTTACAGCGCGGACACCAAAGTGTGACGAACAGACTGAGAAATGTGGCCTCTCCAAATTTATATGGTCGGCGACAATTACAAATAATATATTTAATCAGATTTAATTATTTTGCAACTCTGAATGATCTATATTCTATATAATGAAGAAACTGGAGAACTCTTCTATTTATCAATTTCATTTACATAGTTTTTTTTATAATTTTTACTTCTCACTATCAGTCATGTTAACCCCTCAAAGAAATGGAGTCCTAGAAAATAAAAATACCTCTTCCCTAGGTTGAAAAGATGGTATAAATAACTGTCTTTTAGTCTTTATGGAAAGGAAAAAGTAGTTACATTTAAGGTTTCGTCAGCGGAAGAAGTGAAGGACTTCTTGAAGAAGGGACTGAGGCCAAAGACGGGAAGGTTTGTCTCGTAGAACTCTTGAATGGTTTCGTAGGTGGACGGTTTCCTGGTAACGGTGAGGAAGGCGGTCAATTTGGAGGAATAGGCGGTGGTAAGGATGATACAGTACAACCCCATAATGCCTACAAACACCTGAAATCGGAGAAATTCGACTTTAACCCATTAATTTCAGTGTCGTGTAGGCTTATAAGCCTTTCTGATGATCATGCGGAAGATGGCATATAGTATATACACTCAGTTATACAGGTTAAGTCCTTTACAGGTTTTAAAATCCAATAACATTTTACCACTTGAGAAAAACTAGTAAACGACATTATAAAGATTAACTCCATTTTGGGCGGTACAATGTTTGACCTTGCTTTGTAAAAATGTAAACATTTTATATGTAATGTGGTGTAATTTGGGGGACTGTTTCGATTCGCGCCTTCATTTGTTCTAAAGTGGCGAGACTTCGTGGAGTAAACTATGCTCTTTGCATGGTCCCATAAAAAAGTTGAGAGGTTATATAGGTCGGTTGAGCGTGATAACCACGAAAGTTTTTTAATCCTATCCCAATCTATAAGTTCTCGAACATTCAAAACGTGTACAGTGGAAGGAAATTAAGTCTCGTTAGGAAACTGCTTAATTCGCGAGACAAGGTCGTGAACTGAAGGAGGAAAGCTCCGCAGTATTGCAAGATAGCCTTCTCTATTTGCAGCCTCAAAAACGACGAGGCCAATGGTCTCCAACTTCGTCAAATGCGCCACTCAATAACCTTAAAAGAATTATTGATGATTACAAAGCTTATTTCGTTTTTCACTTCCTTAGATGCAACACTGAGGTAGTTAACATTGCCACAGCACTGTCGTGACATGACCCTTCATCTGAAAATATGAATTGCTTCCTAAAGATAGTATCTTCTCCAAAATTCTCGTTAAAGTTTGTTCACAGAAGTTCGACATCCTCCTCTTCAAAATTGTATGCATTTCCTATACTGGAAAGTTCATCTTCAAAAGCACAGGTAAGCAATTTTCTTTTGCTTCTTACAAAGGTTATCTCGAACAGTTGTTACAACTTCTTAAAAAAAAAAATCGGCAGACTAACAATCTGTTATCATTCACGGACACTTTTTAAGGTTTTTCATCCACGCAATTTATTCTGTTGTGTTTGTTTGTTTGTTTATAGTTCAATTTTCACAAGATGGATCTTTCTTGCGATGGTTTCTGAACTTTTGTCATACCTTAATTTGTAACCAATTTAAATTTAATTAAGGAAATATGAATACATTTTAAGCGCACTCACCGTAATTAAATAAGACGCAAAGCGAAAGGGGCAGTAAAGTGGGAAACTAGGACCTAGTGGGACTCGTCGAACCTCCGTTGCGTGGTTTCAGAGTCAACATTGTTCCTATCGATCACGTATCCAGAACCACCTCCCCTACTTGAAAAAGGTTCATTTCAGGAGATGCCAATATTTACGCGGTTTCACCACGTTCCCATCAATTCCCCTCTCGTCTTTATGGAATTCTTGAACGAACCTCGGAGTTCCCACTAGCAACTATTTCCACATTTTATTGGGGGTCCCCTTTTCCATCTAATTAATCACATGCAGAACACAATTTACTTTTCCTTCATCTGTCGCCATTTGGTCTATAGTCCAATCGAATCTAAATGAGCGCTTCCATCCCATAATGGGCTGCATTGTGACCATATCAAAATACTGCTTCCCATAGATCAGCGAAATTAAGCGACAGTGGATCTGGGGACCACCCTTCGCGTCCAGATGATGTAGTCGAGACCACCATGGCCGAGACCGAAACCAGAAAAGGAGGTTTCGAGTCCTACATCATTGGTAGCGACCCGTGTTTCGGATCCCCCGTAAAGCTGTAAGTCCCCACCGCTACGTGATCTTTGATGTTACGGAGGAGGTTAAACAACCCCCCTAAAAGACACACTCACCTATAGTCTAACCCATTTTAAAAAAAGTTTAATAATTAAGATTTAACGACATTTATTATTTTAAATTAAAAAGTTATTAAATTTTAAAAGTTCTTAAGCTTTATAAGGATGTGATAATGATAACATTATATATACACAGAGTGTCCCATAACTCTGGTCTCGTCGGAAAATTTATTTAAAATTTGCAAAAGTAATACCCTCCTCACGAGTGTAACTCGCTTTCATATTAGCCATTGCCTGTTATTCTACCCGCAACAGAAAAAAGTTCCCAAAACAAGACCAATTTGAACATTTGTTTTAGTTCCAATGTATTACTTTCGCAAATTTAAAATAAATTTTCCTACGAGACCGGACTTATGGGACACCCTGTATATATATACGTACATATATAAAGCTTGGTGAATTTTAACATCGTCATTGGGTAACATTGGAAGAGCCGCGCAACTCAATCAACGCGTAAATTGAAGAGAGTCTATATATGGTGGGAAATGGATGAATTTTAATGGAGGAATTCTTTAGTGATTTGGTGAATTGTATAATAAACTATACGAGGAAATGAGACTCGCCAAATCTAGTTCATTCTCAATGAATAAAACAGTGATAAGTAAACATTAACGCAAAGAGGAACTTCAGCGGAAATCTATTTACATTTTTCTTTATTTTTCAAATAACTCGCTGCATGAACTCCAGCGAATTAAAATTAAAAAAAAAAATGTAATTTTCTAATCAAGACCCTTCATTTTATACATTTTTTGCCTCTCTCGATGAGTTCTCTTTATTAAAAGTCATTTCTTATATATTTTTATAAAGAAAATGATTTAAATTTACTTTTTGTTTCTTGTAAAAAAAAAAAAATCTATTACCGAGTGAAGAAAATTTGAAAACATGAGTCGTCAAAGGACGTGTTGAAGGTTTTCGCATTGAACTGCATTTCCGAAATGTGTCGAGGGTAAAAAACAAAAACCAACCTTATTGCGCATTTACTTCAATGAAAAGAATTCCTTTAAAAGTTTCCACCTACCCTGACACTTATTATTTCACTGTTGAATACTGAAGATTCCTTTAGGTGAGCTTGTAGAGATATGAAGATGCAGTATAAAATTCTGGGAAGAAGAAACGGGGTAATGCACGTTTGAAATGAATGACGCCTTAGAATTTTGCTTAACTCAACTATAAACTAAACTATAGCGCCTCGGTGGTGTAGTGGTTAGCGTCGCTGACTACGAATCCATCGGCCCCGGGATCGAGACCCGGTGACAACAGGCAGCGAGCAGCAAGACCCAGCTATTCATCCTTCCACACAATAAAAAGAAATTGGTGGGTAGATAAATGGGTACCCTGAGTGGCCTAGTGGTTAAAAACGCTGGGCTGCTGCTGCTGCTGGGGTGTGGTTCGGATTCCACGTTAAACTGTAGGTCTGAGGTGGGGTGACAAGTTTGACCTTCGTCAGAATGAACAATTAGGGCGGAAGCAAAACCAAGGTTATAATTGAATATATAATTCGGTTGAACTTAATCTTCCTTAACCTAAAGTATGCACGTAACCAGACTTTAAACGCAATAAATGGATATTTGCCAAGTTTGTAATAGCCTATGATTATCTTATAAACAGATATTCATGAAAGTTAACAATAAAGGCAAAACAGTAATCATTCAGTTATCCGTGACTAAGGGGTGGGTTCATGATCATGAATAAACCCATTTCACGGTTTACTCGGTATATCCCGCCGATGGATGGGTGGTGCATCCGCTGTTGCCCACCACTACACGCAGTATTATTCTATTACACTGTAATATACATTTCAGTAGTTTGCACTCACCACAAGACGTGAAGATATGCGAAGTCACAAGCGCCCCTGCGTACTCTGTGAAGCCAGGGACAATGACAGAGGCGCGTTGTAGTGTGGGAGGCGAGCCGCGGATGTAAACACCTTGCTAAATCACGGTTAACTCAGCGTCATGATCAAGAATAACTACACAAAGGTCACAATTAGAAAATTACAGTTAACTCGACTCACGGTCGATTGAATCACGGATAACCGCATAAGTACTGTTCCAAGCTGGAAGCCTCGTTCAGTTTCATAGCTACTTTTGCTTTCCTGAATCAGTTTCAGTCTACTTTAGTTTACTCCTTAGAGCGCTGGTTCTCAATGTTTTCTGGCTTAAGGCACCCCCAAAGGATTTTAATTTCCCCACTATTCAACAGCCAGTCCCTCGCCTCCTTCCCAAACACCACGTAACTTCAAAGGTTCTGTATGAAAGTAATAAATCGCGAATGGTTTGTTTCATTTTATACTTTTATTTCTCAATAAGTTTTGAATTTCCAACAATTATTTTTGTCATTTTTACGAAATTCTACGTTCCGAATAAATTGCCAATGACCATTCTTTAATGACATTCCTTTTATACTTCGCTTCGCAAGGTATACAGAGCGTTGACAAAAGTAAATAGACACCTTCGATTTTTCGATAACTTTTTGATTTGATAATAAAATTCAACGAGTAACATACGTATTGAATAAATATATTTACAATCGTGTCGCTTTCCCCTTCGCATTTTATAAAGCTGATACGCATACATGGCATTACATCGAAGAACTTTGCCATTTGTTCTTGGACAATCATCGTGGTGTCTATTTAATTTTGTCAACTCTGTACAAAAAGTTTTCTTTATCTGAATATATTTCAATTTTACCGATTTGTAAAGTTTTGTTTGTTAGCTCCTTTTTAAATATTATATTAATTGGTTTGAAGTATTTGATAACTATTGGAGGAAGCAAGTTCGGTCAGGAGCTTTACGTTTTTATTTCGCAACTTCGAAAGATTAATATTAAGCGAGTCGAGTTGAACAACTGATAATTTCAAAGTTATAAATGGTTTTAAAGTTTTTCTAAACTAAAATTTCTAAGTTTGAGGCAAAGTTAAAAACAAAAAGTTGTTCCTAAATTTACAGTAATTTACATTACACCGAAAAAAAAAAATAAAGGAATTTTTTACTGCTACTTTATCCACACCTCGCGAAATTTCGAGTCGGCTGAAGCAAGTTTGGTCAATTCGAAGGAGGGATTATCACTAATTAGTGTATAAAATTCCTAATGTTTGGCAGTTTCAATGAAGTAGTAATTAAAATAGTCACGAGACTAACAATGAATGTTTGAGGTTGTAGTTATGCGAGAAGACAATTTTAAATTATTATGGCTGGTTAGACGAGTAGCACATTACGTACATTAGTTTTGAGACTCATTAAATCAAGCTAATAATAAATTAACGCCATCTTCCGCTACTTTATTAGACTATAAATACTCACCATAAGAAGTGAAGAAAACTCGAATACGGAACAAAATTAGTAAAACGAACTATATCGGAAAATCAGTGTCCTTCCTATATTTGTGACCGACTTTTGGTGCAAAATCTAATTTTTGTGACTGACTGGAAATTTGAGGTGATAGAGGGAAGAATAAATAAGCCGCGTCTTTTCAAAGAGCAAACGTATTTTGCCGATTTTATCGTTTATCCCCTTCTCCCGCTGCGCTACTGCAATGTCTGCAAATGTCTTGCGTGATAATTAAAATATAGCGCATAATTGATCGTACAGCTCTCGGGAAAATACTCTGATGTTAACCTATGTTAACTACGATTAGTTTCTACAACTTTTCACCTTTCATAACCACTTCATCAGTGGTGCAGAACCAGACGAGTTAGTTTAAAGAAAAAAGTAAAAAGAACTTAACTCCGTAGGCTTCTGAATGAAGAAACAAAGAATAATTCCACAGGCAAAGATGGAGACTAAGTAGGCAACCCACATCTCCGCTTGAAATGGCAGAAACAAAGATTGCCATTGAGGAAGGTTGGATGGCATTCCGCAAAGGAAACAAACCATCTTCGTATAAAATGAGAAAAGTATAAACAATTCGAGGTTAAAAGCAAATATATTTAATTTTAATAAAATCTCTCTTTAAATTCTGGAAAAGTTTTTATGAATTTTAAATTCTGGAGTTTTTATGAATTTTAAATTCTGGAGTTTTTATGAATTTTAAAAACTTTTTTTCCTTGAACTTTTTCAATTTATGAAACCACGTTTTAAAAGTTTATTTTTTAAAATTTAAAATGAAAAATGAAACTAGTTTCAAAATTTCATTTTTTAATGTAAATTTGGTAAAAAACGTTATAAAAGCTGAAAAAGAAATATTGGATCATCTGAAGATCAAGGCCCCCAGCCTTCTTTAGTTAGGCTTATTATAAGGTTAACTAACGAAAATATCACGACCTAACCTAACCAGTTGTCAAGGGCGTACAGTTGACCTAACGAGTGGTTAGGTTAGGTCGTGATATTTTCGTTAGTTAGCTTTATAATAAGGCTAACTAAAGAAGGCTGAGGGCCCTGATCTTCAGGTGATCCGAAATATTATATTAAAAAAAATGTATGATTTCAGAATTTAAAAATTATTGATGTTTAAAATTTTACTTTATTCTAAACCACAAATCTTGATAAACGCATCACTGCAAAAAGCGTTAATTGGCAGTAGGTTCCTTACTTGCGTGTCGAAGGAGGCACTGAAAGCCACCGCTTCTCCTCTGGAGGATGAAATAAAGATGTTCGCGATTCCAATGTCCCCTTCACTCCGGAAGAGCTTTCCCAGGAGTCCCGTCCAATTCCCTTCTGACACTTTGCTGCCCCATAACTCGCCTGTTTTAAATAAGCTCTAAATATCTCGTACACTATAATATTAGGATGAAACTCCATTATCATGCTCTATGGCGACTCATTTAAGATGCGTAGGTTTTCAGTGAGATTTACATCCGCAACTCTGGAAGGAAGTTCGAAAGTTTTTTCCCAGAAACACCGCAATCCCGATGGGTTTGCAACCCCCACTTCGAGATAACCATTAAAACAATAATAATAATTGATGCGCTAGGCTATTTGTATACTTTTAGATTGCTTCATTGATGCAAATTTGCGTTAAACTTTGAGATTAAATTTCATCATAGTGAAATTCACTTATTCAAAAGGATTTTTTTATTAAGTGAAATAAAAAATGCTCAAACTAACATTTTCTCATGAAAATATTAAAAATTATCAGATTCTATGATTTTGCATCCTATATAACAAATTCATTTTTTCTGCAGTACTGTCGCCTGCGCCAATATGGCGGCGAAGTTAACCCATCAATTAACCAATGGGATGAAAAGTCGTCTAACCTATTCTTATCCATACCAGTTCAGTTATTCTCTTCATACGTATGACTACTATTATTTGTTCTAATGACCGCACTTTTTTTTCAGGACCAGTTGTTTATTGTTTAATGAGAAGTTGAAATTTGACCAGTTTTATTCTCTCTTCTATTTCTCATTCATCTTATATCTAATAAATAAAACTAAACTACATTTACCCTTCGGAGGTTCTTCAAATTCCAGTTTGAAATTCATAGCTCGTGCGACAGCTTTGACGACCTCCACTTCGATACCGTAAGAATCCTGGATGGTTCCGTCTTTATTTTTCGAAAAGAAGATACTTGGAAGCCATTGGAAGGTAATCAGCTGCGTGTACAAATTTGTATATGTAATCATGAAACTGGACCGATCGGGACCACTAATTTTCAATCTTCGCGAGCATATATAGTATTATTTTGGTTTTCTTCTACGGGGAAGGGGGCGCTTTTGCGGGCGTTCGCCCTTGGCCCCTCTTTCCTGCATAATAATGCAAAAAAAATTCTAGCCAAACTACTTGCTTGGTTAAATATGTAATAAGAATAACGGTCGAATAACGCACAACATTTTTGGTTTATGGATTGGTCCGGACTGGTCCCAGGATCTCTGGTTGTATCACTAATTAATTAGTCCAAATAGTTTAAAAAATGTTACACCTTTATTTAAAAAAAAAAGGTCAGTTTTGACTTACCTTGATAACCGTTCCTTTCAAGTCGGAAACTTTGTCTGGGAAATAGGAAGTCTTTTTCCCGCGTTTCGTATTCGATACCATTTTCGAAACTCCATTTTCCCAATAAAATTTGTTAGAATACAAATTCCATCGGTCTGAGCTGCGAGCCTTTAAACACATTTAAAAATAATTTATAGTTTTGCACATTAAAAGTACGTGTACTCAATGTATGATAAATATGAAAATTAAATAATAGTATTAAAGAAGTCGAGTAGATAAAGTGTCCCCATTTTGACAGGTAACAAAATGAAAAATAAGGAAAACAGAGAGCTTTGTCAGCAATGAAATGGGTAACAACTGGATAATTGCCCTATACATTTGTCTGCAAAAATATAAAAAAATATCATGATGAAACGCAGTTAAGCTCCAAGTAATGCACACATTCACCCCAGGACGTGCAAGGCGTCAGTTAAATTAAATTCGCGTAAAAATGTCATTAGTTATAGTTAAAAATTATATTAAATTTTGATAACGCACTCCGGTAAATCGGATTTATGCACATTTATGGGCACTAAGACACCTAGTCATTAATAAATTTGAAAAAACGCGCTTTGCATCAATACTACCTCTTTTTATCTGTACCGCCACATGACGCCACCTGCGATATAATCCATTTATATTATACGATACATTAATTAATTATTTATTTAAGACTTAATCTCAAGTTACAAATATGCTTCATGGAACTTCCACATGGATTAGGATTGAGGTAAGTTAGCCATTACGTTAATTTGAATTAGGTTATAACCGTTTGGTAAAGTGTCTTGTCAAGCATTTAGGGGAAAAAGGTAGCTCCGAAACGGAGGCCCTATATTTACCGGAGTCATTCCCAATATTTGTTCAGTTTTCCTTCCTTTCACCGTGTCTGTCATCTTTTCCAGGTCTTCCGTATTTTGCGTTACAACCACGTACCTGAATCGAATGCATGTAGAAAGAAATTTAAATACAGTTACATTACAGTCAATTTAAAATTAATGTTTAATTTAATTCCAAGGAAGACTCCTTTTTAATTATTAGGGGTAACAATCACTTTATCACGTTTATAATATAAAAAATAAAAATATAAAAAACTTTGTTTTACTAGGCAGATTTGTAGACAGTAACACCCCCCCCCCCCCGCCAAAAAAAATTCTAAAAAAGTCTTGAATCGAATCCAGTGTAACATAAAACACCGTGCAAATAAAAACACCGATTTAGTTATTGTTAATTTAACAGTCGAGATTATTCTTTATAGAGAGGTGTACCGGAACCAGTTTTTTGGGTGAAAACTGGAAGCCGGAATATCCGACCAATAAATTTTGATTCCCGCCGGAAGCCGGAATATCCGGTTGCCGGAACCTTTTGCGTTAGCTTAGACCCTAACTAGTAGGTCTATAATTTTAAATATATGTATTATTAATTTCTAAATTGCTAAGCTTTAACTGCGTTTTCTGGCAATTTTTATATTTGGCGCTTAGATGGTTCTCGCACGTGGCGCCCCATTATTAAGCAGGATATTATTTCACTCGTTTTATCACTTATGTTCTCTCTTTACAGATATAAATATTAAATATATTTTATTTACATATATATATATATATTTTTCATAAGCATAAGGCTAAGTTATAGTCTATAATAATAAATTTTTAAAAAATGCCGACTTCTGGAGTTTGCAAATATTTTAGAATTGATGATAAAGAGAGCAGTAAAGCTATTTGCACTCTATGTCCTGAAGAAACTCTTTTATCAAGAGGACCTAGCAATAAAGGTAGCAAATATTATAGCACAACCCCGCTTTTTAAGCACCTACAAGGTAAACATCATAATGTTTATGCTTTGGTACAAAAAGAGAAAAATGAAGAAATATGAACCAAATAAAAGACCCTCTGAAGAAGCTATGACTTCCTCCGCAACTACAGCAAAAAACTCAAAACACTTTTTCAGGTGGTAGGAAAAAAAGAAAATTTGGGATATAAATGACAAAAGTAGTATAGAAATTCATAGGAAAATAGGAGAAATGATTGCTGCTGATCAGCAGCCATTTTCTTTAGTTGAGGATAAGGGAAGCTTTTTGGGACATTGGGTGACTGAGGAATTCAATGCAGAAAGTGCAACATTACAAATCAGCAGCTTTAGAGATAGCCATATAGCAGAAAATAAGGTAAAAAATTAAAGAAATGATAAGAGATTGGAATATTGGGGATAATAAGGTACATGCTATTATAACAGAATGCTGCAAATATATGCAAAGGTGTTAGATTAGCAGGATTAAATAAAGAGTCTTTCTTTATACATACATTACAGTTGGTTATACATGCTTTATTTGCTCAAAGAACAGTTAATGATGCTATAGCAGTGAGCAAAAAAATAGCTGGACACTTTCATCGATGAGCCTTAGCCACATCAAAATTGACCAGCATTCAAAACACAAGCTAATTCAAGATATTGAGACTCGAGAGATGATTCAACTTACGATATGCTAGCTCACATACTAGAACAGAAACGAGCATTAACTCTATATGGTGCTGAAAATAACTTAGACATGCCATCACTTAACCAATGGGCACTGATTGAAAATGTAAAACGTATTAGAGCCATTTAAAGACCTCACATTGAGATTAAGCTCTGAAGATGCATCAATACCAATTGTTATCCCAGCTATGAAAGCCTTAAGAATGTACCTTGAAAAACCTTGGGATAGATCTGGAGTAGAAATCATGAAGACAGAGTTACTCAACTCTACAGGGTGGGCCGTAAGTTTCCATACATAGGAAAATTTAAACGTTTGTTTTTATGTTTCAGATACCCTAAGAATATGCGTTTGTAAGATCTTGTTTACTGATGAAGCAAATTTTTACGTCAATGGAGAGGTTAATCGGCAAAACATACGTTATTGGAGTAATGCTAACCCTAACTGGCTGAGTCCGACGAAGATGCAAGGTGCCGGTAAAGTGATGGTGTGGGCCGGGATATGGGGTGACAGAATTATTGGACCAATTTTTGTCAGTGGAAATCTTAATGCCGAAAGGTATCTTAACATGTTGCAAGAAGAGATTTTCCCATCCCTGCTAAACGAGGAAGGTAACTTCCCAGTTTACTTCCAGCAAGATGGAGCTCCACCTCATTATGGTCTTCACGTGCGTCGGTATTTGGATCAGCAGCAGTTTCCGGATGCTTGGATTGGTCGGCGTGGTCCTGTGGAGTGGCCTCCCAGATCCCCAGATCTCACCCCCCTTGATTTCTATCTTTGGGGGCACTTGAAGGCCATGGTGTATCAGGAAAAGATACGAGACATAAATCATCTAAAGGAACGTATCACCAACGCCATTACAAGCATAACGTCAACTGTGCTAATGCGTGTTCATCAACAGTGGGGAACACGTATTGAAATGTGTTTTCAAAACAATGGCAACCATGTAGAGCATATTATAAAATAAAAATGGTTGTCCATAAAAAAAATGTTTATTTTTCCTATGTATGGAAACTTACGGCCCACCCTGTATATCTGAGCGGTTTGGATCATTGTATGACAAAAAATGTTTTGCATTTGCTACTGTCCTTAATCCACAATACAAACTGTCACCATTCAACAACACTTATGACTATGACAAATTAAGGATTTGGCCGATAGTAGTAGTATTGCTCGTAAACAAAATAAAAGAAAGTAAAAATGAAAACTTCAAATGATTATTCTGAGATTGACAAATTTGGCAAAAATTCACCAGACACTAAATCATTTTGGGATTGCTTTGAAAAAGTGATACACACTGAGAAAGAAAAGCGCAAACAAATTGAGGAAGAACCTGAAGAGAAAAAGGCTGAAGAACCCGAATCCAAAATGACTAAAAGAAAGGAAAGGAAAGTCGCCAAAGAGCATTCCATCAATAACAGAATTCATAATGAAATTGAGTTATACCTTGACTCACCTCAAATTAACAGGAACTCTAATCCTCTCACCTGGTGGAATGAGAATAAAGGAATGTTTCCTACTACAAATCTTGCCAAAGTAGCAAGAAAGTATTTATCAGTGAGCAGATGTTTAGCCAAGCGGGTAACATTTACGCAGAACGACGGAATTGCCTATTGCCAGAAATGGCTGATAAACTTAATTTTCTTCATGCTAACTTATTGAGGTATAATTTCAACTACTGAAGCACAGTTTTTTTCCTTGTAAAGAGTAGTTACTATCTTTTGATTTTTCTCTTCCACTCTTTTATATCTGTGTTTATAATTCATTATAAATCTCGTGTTCTCTTATCGAGGAAAACATTAAGCAAGGAACTTTTGTTATATAATTTAGCTAATGTATATACAAAAATCATGAAAAATGACAATTTCAAAATAAAAGCAGTTTTATAATTTTCGTTTTATTATCATAAAACAATATAAAAAACTACCGGTACTTACGTATTAACAGGGGGCCACCACATATTGATGATTGGTTAAGTTGTAATATTTTCGTTAGTTGAAAATTTCTAATACATCATATTTTTTAAATAGCAATATTTTAAAATATTTTTTTATACAATTTTCTGAAAAAAAAAAAAAAAAAAAAAAAATTTCGGCTTATTCATGATGGAAATTTGGGATCGTACTGCTTCCACCCTAATGGAGGCTATTAATCATTGTAAATATTTGAAATATAAATCATTGTAAATATTTTTAAAAATATTGCTACATGTATTTAAAAAATATGATGTATTAGAAATTTTCAGTTAACGAAAATATTACAACTTAACCTAACCAATCATCAATATGTGGCGGCCCCCAGATAATACGTAAGTACCAAACTACCTATCTAGGAAAATTTTGAACGTTTTCTCCTACATTTCATTTGTTATTTGATACATGCAAGTAGCCAAAGGAATGGCTTTAAGGACTTTGCATAAATATATCAAAATCTGTTTATAAATAATTCTATTTTCCTTCTATGTTTTTTTTATTTAATATCATTAAAAACTGAATGATTCAAGATTGGCCGGATATTAGACAGAGTTCCGGTACACCTCTAATTCTTTACCCAATAGGTTATTAAGACAGTAACAAGCGTTACATTGAGAGAAATTATTTAACACACAATCAGCATGACCCCTTTTTAATATTCCAAGCTCTTACGTCTTAATTCCTCTAAGAACAGCGATGTTAAAATTTTTATGGACAATTTTTTTTTTTTTTTTGTGTGTGTGTGTGTGTGGCGCGGGGGGGGGGGGGGGGGGGGGTAAATTAAGTTAAGTAGGTTAGATTAGTTTGGTTAGGTTATTAGTGTCTCTACGAAAATACACGGACAAAACATCTGTAAATCCAAGTTCATAACATCCTTAAGATCACAAACTAAGATCATAATCTCACCAGCCATTGTAGTCCCACTCATCTTCAGACTCGTCGCAGAACTTGAGCAACGGGTGAAGATCATTTAGAAGAAAGAAGTAGGCGCTGCAGAACCCCTGAGACCACACAATAGAATTCAGATCTTCGATCGAATTCAGAACGATTACCTGAAGAAGTTAATTTGTTAGACAAAACCATTAACAAACTTCAGAATTATATCTTATCAAATTATTATAAACTCTTCAAAGTTAATTATAAAAACTAAAATTATAATTGGACTATAGCTTTTAGTTCTTAATTTCTGTTTTTGAACATCATCCACACACACACACACACACATATATATATATATATGTTACAGGGAATCTGTGTAAGTAGGGATTTCATGAAATCCCTAAAATGTTCAGGGATTTCATGCAAGGTTAAGTCGTGATATTTTCGTTAAACCTACTGGAAAATTATTGAATGCCCGGTTATTAGGTCAACTGTACGCCCTTGACGATTGGTTAGGTTAAGTTGTGATATTTTCATTAAAACTAACGAAAATATCACGACTTAACTTTACATGAAATCCCTGAACATTTTAGGGATTTCCTGAAATCCCTAGTTATACACAGATTCCCTGCAACATATATATGAAGAGCACTTTCATGTATATTTCAACATCTCATCAAGGAGTAAAAGTTTATGGGGAATGTGATGTCTAAATAACATATCCAAAATTGATTGTCATTGTTTCACTGAAATTTGGCCAGAATACGCGTTTCATATCCCTAAATGTACATATAAAATTTGGACCTTCTTTCTAAACATTTTAAGGGGGGCGGGCAATCTTGCTTTGAAATATGTACGGAAATAATCCCCCAAATCCTAATTATTTGAAAACATGTTTTTAATGAAAGCTATATATGGTCTATACTTTCCAATAATTTACTAATTCAAATGAGAAATTAATTCTAAAGTATATATTTTGTTATACAAGCTTGATTCTCTTCTTTTCCTTACAAAAACTGATAGCTTAATGAAGATTGGATTAGTTACCCGATATCCCATAAAGCCGTGGCGAAAATTTAGGAAAATTTGTAGCAGCCATTTCTGAGATAAGAACATCACAAAAATAATGGATCACCCGAAGATCAGGGCCCCCAGCCTTCTTTAGTTAGGCTTATAAGGCTAACTAACGAAAATATCACGACCTAACCTAACCAATCGTTAGGTCAACTGTACGCCCTTGACGATTGGTTAGGTCGTGATATTTTCGTTAGTTAGCTTTATAAAGCTAACTCAAGAAGGCTGGGAGCCCTGATCTTCAGGCGATCCAAAATAATGAACAGTTGAACGCGAAAATTAGAGTTCAAAGTTACAATATGAAGTGAAAAAATCTAAATGGCTCGTTTAATATGAATAAAATTTGGCCAGAATGTATAACCCGAAATATACATATAAAGTTCCAAACTTCTATTTCAAGGTTTATTTATTTATTTATTATTTATATATATATATATAATATATATATATATATATATATATATATATATATATATATATATATATATATATATATATATATTAATTATAAATTAGTCATATGTCATAAATGCTGAAGTTGGTCGAATATTTGTACAAATTTTCGCCCATGACCATTTTAGCCTAGTAGGTCGAAGTAGTTATTTTTAAGTTTTCAAATTTTTTATCATTTTCGATTATTTTAAAGTGGAAAGGGAAGGGGAAAGTTCTAAAAGAAAGTTTAGAGAAAGTTTTTTATAGTATACAATGATTATTTTTTCAAATTTTACTCGACTTACGATTTTAATTAAAAAAAAAACTCGAAGTCAAATAAGTTTTAGTCTACGCTTCCTCAGACTTCACACACTCTCTGATCTGTTTTAGATTAGGTTACGCTAGGTTAGCCCAACCTAATCTCGAAGAAGTAGGTCGTATAAAAAAATCAGACATTTAAAAAGTTTTCCCTAAATGGTAAAAAAGGTGGCTTATTATTAGATTGGTGCAACTTGCAATCGATCGATCGATCTAATATATATATATTATGCAATAATTTAAACATACAACGTTTTACCTGTTTTGGGTTCGGTAACATCAAAAGGTGACTAATCGTATCTGTGTGGCTGTAATTGGAATCAATTATGAAACTTAATGGACAATTTTTCATATCTTTCTCAACGACATCGAGTAGCATTTCGGTTAATTTACTTTCACGTTTTTGTAATGGATCTTTTGCCGTGGCTTCGATTGGGTTTAACGAGTTAATGGCCGTCGATTTAGCCATCAAACTCCCGAAACTGATCGTTAATAATGAACAAGCAAAAATAAGAGTAATACTTCTAATTGTTTTTAATGGTTTCATTCTTTGCGTCAAAATGTTCACGTTTTTGCCAGTCTTAAAAGTATATACGTACTCGTGTATATACAGGGTGTCCCAGAAGTCTGAACTCGTATGAAAAAGAGATTTTTAAAGTGAAACAAATACATTTCTAATATGTTTTACATATTTTCTGGAAAGAAAATATCCTCATGGCTCAGTATACCAATCAAGAGAAGGTGGAACTGGTATTGCTACACGTTTCCAAAAAAAGCCATAGGGAGGCATGTTCGTGAAATGACTGACATGCCTCCCTCTAGCTTTTTTCGGAAACATGTAGCAATACCAGTTCCACCTTCTCGTGATTGGTAGACTGAGCCATCAGGGTATTTTCTTTCCTGAAATATGTAAACACATTAGAAATGAGTTTGCTTCACTTAAAAATATAATGTCTATTTTCCTTACGAGTCCAGACTTCTGGGACACCTTGTATATATATATATAAAATAGTAGGATGATACAACCTCAATTGTCGCAAACTACAGCAAAGTGTTAACCAATGATTTTTGCCGTTTATATAACCACAATTTTTTACACAACAAAACTTGCATTAGTTATTCTGAAGCGTAGAAGTTGGTAAAGGTTTATGAAAACTTAAAAATTCAAATGAAGTTGAAAATTCTCATCCGCGGATAGGCTCGAAACACGACTGTAATATGTCATCGGTACATTTAAATTAATATTTCACTCCCTAAACACACTGTTACGTTTTTGACGTAAATAACATTTGCTTTCGGGTTAAAAGTTGTGAAAACTTTTAAAATATTGAATCCATTTTGGATTTTGAGAAGACGTTTACAAAAATTGCTCTGTCAGTTACATTTTAATATTCCAAATAGGGTAAAACGAATTGTTATAATCGATTGAGGATACTTTTAAAGATTAATTCTGCTTTTCTAGAGTGTTTAGGCCTACTCTTATTTAGCAAGTACGCGTAATATACAGGGTGTCCCACAAGTCCCTTTATTTCTGAACCTTTTCGTACTAGAATAGGGTAAGGGTAAAGAGGTATAGGAACTTATGGTACACCCCGTACTATACGGACCATACTCGACAGCGATGCAACTCATTTTAATAAGTTTCCCTGTAAAAGAAGCCAAAACACTGAAGTCGGGGGTTCGACTCCCAATGGTGCTGGTAATAATAATACCTGCATGGGTTAGCGCAATGGGCCGCGCTTGTTGGCCTGAGCGCTGTGCGAATTTTTGGCCCTCCTGACTTTATTATAAAATTCGGTACTTACATATTATCGGGACTCCCAAACTGGGTGCTACTGTAGTATTCGGTCTACCGTTAAGTTTCTACTGTAGTATGCGGTCTACCGTTAAGTTTCTACTGTAGTATGCGGTCTACCGTTCAAAATATTTAAAAGGAATTGAAAATGAATTGAAAAGGAATTGAAAGGATTATAATTTAATTTACACAATTAAGGAATTATTAAAGAAGTTAAACATACTACTACCGCATACTTAACGGTTAGACCGCATACTACAGTACGCCCTTGATGATTGGTTAGGTAAGTCGTGATATTTTCGTTAGTTTTAACGAAAATATCACGACTTAACCTAACCAATCGTCAAGGGCGTACAATTAACCTAATAATAAAATAAGGTGCTCTTCCAATATGTGCTCTACCGCGAAACTGTGATCTACCATATTCCAACTAATATTCCATATTCCAGGCTAACTAACGAAAATATCACGACTTAACCTAACCAATCGTCAAGGGCGTATAGTTGACCTAACGATTGTGTTAGGTTAAGTCATGATATTTTCGTTAGTTAGCCTTATAAGGCTAGTTTCACGGTAGAGCACGTATTGAATATGGTAGATCACATATTGGAAGAGCACCTAAAATAATAAGAAGATAAGAAGCTATAATTAAAAGGTAGACCGCCGAATCGTAGGTAGACCGCATACTACAGTAGCACCCCAAACTGTTTATTATGTATTTTTGCTCTCGTCATTTTCGTTTAAACTAACGAAAATATCACAACTAACCTAACCAATCATCAAGGGCGTACAGTCGACCTAACGAGCATTCAGTTGATAGCTGTTTAGCTACGAAAAACAATAAAATGGAAAAATGCCGGTTAGGTCAACTGTACGCCCTTGATGATTGGTTAGGTTAAGTCGTGATGTTTTCGTTAGTTTAAACGAAAATGACGAGAGCAAAAATACATCATAAACAGTTTGGTAGTCCCGATAATACGCAAGTACCTAAAATTCATTTAGTACTAAATAGTATATGATAAAATTTAAGATAAATTTTTTATCATTGCTTTCGGGTAACTAATATTTCAAACAAAGAATGACCAAATGTGTCATTAATGCCGAGACTGACCCGCACACAGGATCGTCTTGCGACTCACGACTAACGATTTGGGTCGTTACGACTCTAATCGCGTGAGGATTTTGCATTGATAGCATAGGAGCCCCGCACACTGCAGCGACCGCGACGTGATTCTGGAGAATCGTGTCGCGGTCGCTGCAGTGTGCGGCCTCTTCTACGCTGTCAATGTAAAATCACAAGCGATAGAGTCGTCACGACCCAAATCGTTAGTCGTGAGTCGCAAGACGATCCTGTGTGCGGCCGGTCTTAAAACGCGTCAACCCGTAATGACATCACTACATACTAAAAAAGTATTAAATATGCTAACTGTTGCAATGAAACTACTGTACTTTACGTTTCGAATTCCCACTCTGCGAGTATAATAAAAGAAAGGGTTGGGTCAGTTAAGTTAACTAGTTAAATTTTAAAATATGGGTTAACTTAATTAACTTTCCTTTAAAAAAAATGTTATTGCCTTTATTTGGTCACTACAGTATATTAGTTCTCGTACTCGCTACCAGAGTCCATCAGTCCTTGAGACTGGCGGTAAAGTGTCTGTATGGAGTGAGTGAGTATTCCATTACTATTTATTATTATTTTAATTACCTTCCATTAGTGTGTGTCTGAGTACAAACTGCATAAATCAATATTTTTATTTTATAAATAATAATAACCACTAAAAAAAGAAGGATGGCTTACGAAATGTGATAAAAATGCTTTGGATGTCAACAATGTAAAAATATGTGGTAAATAATAGATCTTAGAATAAAATAATCCTATACGAGATAATTACATATTTTTTATCAGACATACATATAGCAATTAAATTTACGTACGTACAGGTTTATCAGTATCACGATTAGTTAGGTATAATTCAGGGCTGTGGAGTCGGAGTCAGAAATGCATAGTTGGATGGAGTCGGAGTCGGTGCAAATCCTTCAATTATAACCATAGCAGCCTAGGCCTAGCTCAATTTTATGAATAAAATAGATTTAACCTGTTTTAATATATAATATAATATATAAATAATATAAATATAGTTGCTTATAATTAATAAGGATTATAATTAATTAATTAACATAATTAATAAGGAAATTTAAAAAATTTGTACTAGCAACCCTAAATCTTTTTCAGATTTCAATTTGATAATTTTTGATAAGCATCACTGAAAGAAGATTTAACGGAAGCGATCCTTTTTTTAAGAACAAATTCAGTTTAGGTTAGTACATTTTGTTACGGATGTTTATAATAATACAAAAACATCTTATTAATTTGCTAAACCAATAATAATCTTATTTTGTTTAAGCTTCAATCAGTTTGTATTTTGGGATTTATTGTAATTTTTGAATACGGTAAAGAGAAAAAAAGCCATTAAGGCATAGTTACAGCCACTAAGTAACCTGATGATTCATGTGGTGGTGACGAAATGCCTTGTTTATGAATCTCCATTGGCCTAATAAAGCTAATCGTAATCAATTTGGCCTTAACATTCCATCAGAGTCGGAGTCGTAATTATACAAGTCAGATTTCTGGAGTCGGAGTCGGCAAATTTTATCACCGACTCCACAGCCCTGGGTACAATGGTGGTTCTACGGACTACTTCCAAGAAAGCAAAAGTTAATTGATTAACTTAAATAGTTAACTTTTAAAATTAACTAGTTAATTTTCAAAATATGGGTTAACTTAACTTGTTAATTTTGAAAGTTAATTGACCCAACCGAAAACATTATACAGAACAACGTTTAACAATACAAGTCTTTTGAAAAAAAAAATATATATATATATATATATACAGGGTGTTTGAAAACTTTCTGTACAAATTGTAATGGGGGATAGGCAACACCAAGACAAACCCTTTTCGTCTATAAGTGTATGTCCGCTGACGTCACCATTCGGCGCGAGAGGGCCCGCTGCAATTGGCTAAAAGGTGAAGTGGGCTAGACTCGCGCTTGCCGCGGGCATTCTTAAATCGGACGTAGTAAGCGTAACATGGAGCGCTTCACGACTGCTGAGATGGCTGACATGCATATGGTGTATGGGGCTGCCAATGGAAACGGAAGAGCTGCTGTGAGGTTGTACCGACAGCGCTTCCCAAACAGACGTGTGCCAAACCACCAAACGTTTGCGCATTTGCATCGGCGACTGCGAGAAACTGGAACATTCCATGCAAACATGCATGACACTGGTCGGGAGAGAAACGTGCGCACTCCTGACATGGAAGAAGAAATCCTACGGCGATTTGAGGACAATCCAAGCGCAAGCACGCGAGGTGTTGCACGTATCCTCGGTGTGAACCACGACCTGGTCTGGAGAGTGTTGCACGAGCAGCAACTTGCCATGGACGATACCCGCCCAAACATTGACGGCGAACCGTTCTTGATGAGCATGCACCCGTGTAGCATGTGGATTTGCGTGCGCCCACACGTGAGAATTGTGCATGTTAAACACACCCTCACGTGTGAAACAGGCCTCATCTGAGAACAGCAGATAAGCCGGAAAATTAGGCTGCACCGCTGTCTGCTGCAGAAACCAGCGTGCGAATTCCACACGAAGAGGGTAATCCCGAGGTTGTAATGCCTGGACTCTCTGACGATGAAACGGATGTAACTGCTGCTCGTGCAACACTCTCCAAACCAGGTCGTGGTTCACACCGAGGATACGTGCAACACCTCGCGTGCTTGCGCTTGGATTGTCCTCAAATCGCCGTAGGATTTCTTCTTCCATGTCAGGAGTGCGCACGTTTCTCTCCCGACCAGTGTCATGCATGTTTGCATGGAATGTTCCAGTTTCTCGCAGTCGCCGATGCAAATGCGCAAACGTTTGGTGTTTGGCACACGTCTGTTTGGGAAGCGCTGTCGGTACAACCTCACAGCAGCTCTTCCGTTTCCATTGGCAGCCCCATACACCATATGCATGTCAGCCATCTCAGCAGTCGTGAAGCGCTCCATGTTACGCGTACTACGTCCGATTTAAGAATGCCCGCGGCAAGCGCGAGTCTAGCCCACTTCACCTTTTAGCCAATTGCAGCGGCGCCCTCTCGCGCCGAATGGTGACGTCAGTGGACATACACTTATAGACGAAAAGGGTTTGTCTTGGTGTTGCCTATCCCCCATTACAATTTGTACAGAAAGTTTTCAAACACCCTGTATATATATATATATATATATATATATATAATATATAATATATATATATATATAATATATATATATATATATATATATATATATATATATATATTATATATATATATATTAATATATATATATATATATTATATATATATAATATATATATATATATATATATATATATATATATATATATTATATATATATATAATACAAGGCCTAATAGTGTGTATCAGAGCGTAGGAAAAAAAAAAGAAATATTGTGTGTTTAATTGCAAGAGAATCATTGCAGCAACAATTTAAATTAAACTTGAAACCGTTTTACATTTCGAAATGTCTTTCACAAATAATTTACGACTTCCCATTTGGTAAACAACCTCTTGGAAAATAATCGAATTCTAATGGCGTTTCAAAGGGTTCATTGTTTCTCGACGAGTGCGTATAAGGTCTACGAAAAGAGTAAGGCGGAGAGAGGACGTGTATATTGCATTATCATAAACCGTACTCGAGATAACATTTGCATCGATATATTTAAAAAATATACGTTTGGGATATGGATACAAGCGAGAATAAGAACTGGTTGCCACGAGTGAAATAAATTGCCTAACCCTAGTTAATCTAATTTAGAATTACAACTAGTCGCTTACCTTAGGATTGCGCCAACACGAGATCTAATCCAGTAGCACTTTAGCTAAACAATGGTGGTTCTTAATATTTCAAGCAACTTAGTTTGTAAGTGAATTTTCAAAGCCTCTCAGTCTATTACAAAACTGAGTGTCCAAAAGACTAATAAAAATGATGTTTGTAGTAGTTTAACCTCTTTAGGGTCATGTGACGGAAGGGACACGCAGCATTACGCGTGATGTGAACTACGTACGAATATATATCATCTGAACGCAGAGAACGATCACCCATCCAACTAATGAGCAGATCTAATGTCGTTTAGCCTCGCTGATTTAACGAGAAGCGGTGTTACGACGTAATGAACCAAAAAGACTTAAAACGATTAACAAATAGTACAGTTACTTACGAAAATGAGGCCAAAGTTAAAGACATGTCCGCTCGGCACCACGTCTAAAACCGAGAACGATACTTTTTCCTCCAAGGAACCAACCCAAGTTTATTATCGTTGTAGTTCGGATTTAACTCCGATTTGGAATCCAAACTAAATAACAGCCTTAAACCCCTTAACACAACCCTATATTAGAATACTTCTGTGTAGTATCATATAAAGGCTAACTTCATTTACATATTACTCGTGATTATGCAGTATAGGACAATAATGGTCCTTCCACTTCTATATTGCTTAACACTTTTTTTATCACAAATAAAATTCTTACAAAAATTACTTAAGAATAAGGATAAGTTTGTTTCCTGTAAACACCAGACTGTTGCAAGCCCGTTCTGAGAAATTAAGGGGGAAACCGTGATGATTCTGCTGCTCATAATTTCTTATTTTTATCATAGCCTTCAAATGTTGGGTTCTATTATAATTGTTTGCAGTTGGTCGCCATACTACTTCTTCTTCCGCAGCTTATTATCCCATCTTTACATGGGGTCGCTGTTTTTGGTTCGTCTTCTCCACTCTCCTCTGTCGTATACCACGTCCTCCTCCAAGTCCTTCTCCCTGATGTCCGCCACCACACAGTCCCTCCATCTCGTCTTCGGTCTTCCTCTTCTTCTCCGTCCCGGCAACTCCATCTCCAGCACTCTGCGCCTCACATACTCCTCCTCTCTTCTCCTGACGTGTCCATACCACCTCAGCCTGGCCTCCTGCACCTTCTTAGATGCTTCCGCCACCTTCACTGTTCCTCTTATATGCTCATTTCTGACCCTATCCCTCCTCGTCACTCCACACATCCATCTCAACATCTTCATTTCAGCCACATCGATTTTTCTTTCATTGCTCTTCTTCATTGGCACAGTCTCCATTCCATACAACATTGCCGGCCTCACCACTGTTTTGAATATCTTTCCCTTCAGTTTCACTGGGACCCTCTTATCACAGAGCACCCCTTGGTTGGTCGCCATACTAACCACCTCAATCAAATCACCTTTCAAGATGGAAGGAGGTTAAATAGATTAATCAAACAACCAACCAACCCAGCTATCCCTCAGGAATGAGAAGAGAGCGATTATTTATAATTACGCCAGGATACTCTAGGGATAGAGCGATGGGCTGTTAATTTATAAGTCCTGAATTCGAGTGTCGGCTTAAGGTTAACTCGTTAAACAAAACACGACATCCTTCAACCAATCAGCAATCTTTATTGATAGAGGGAAAAAGATTAGATACAGTATGAATCAAATAGAGAGTTTAAAGTACCAAAGGTACTTCAAGCATGCACTTAAAAAAAGGTGTGTAGGATTTATACAAGTTATTTTCAAATTAATAATTACTTAGTCACTGAAGAGGGCCATTGGTACTCTAGCATTGAGGTCAAACCACACCAAAATTCAAGGAACATTGGGAATTTGGGATGTCAGAGACAAAAGGGCAAAGCTACAATCTGGATCTAGTTAAAGTATAGGTCATCATTACGAGGGAAATGAAAAAGTTCGGTAGTAAATATAGCCAAAAGGAAGAGAGCTAACCTGAACTAAATCTGGAAGGACGCTGGTAAAGCCCAGTTAACACCTTCAAAAGACTTGGAACCGTCTTTGTAATATGGACAGTGCCCCAGTATGAATGAAAAAATGTTCAGGGTAACACGAGTTGTACTTATTTTATTATAAACGCTTAACGTTGGTTTATTTGGCTGGGGCTGTTTGTCTTGACAGTTTATCAATAGCAATCATAAAACTACGGCCTCACTCAGCAGAACTTACAATTAAAGGGAATCCCTGAATTGCCTGCAAGCTAGACCTACTAGCTCTTAATTTGCACTTCTTACATACTAAGTTAAATTATCGCAAAATTAGGAAAGTTGTAACTGAAGTTAATTAAACAATAAGTTAAAAGTACATTACTGCTTGTGGCCGGAACTGAAGACGCGGCGCTGAAAGTTACACATGCAAAACAGAGCCCATAGACAGGTTTTTTTTTTTTTTTTTTTATATCTACGGAAGAGCCTTTTTCAAATGCATCCTATTGACAGGGGTGGGGAACCTGGTACTTGTAGGTTCTCTCCCCCCCACCAATTTTGACAGAATATTTTCGTTAAAACTAACGAAAATATTACGACTTAACCTAACCAATTATCAAGGGCGTACAGTTGATCTATTATTAATTATAACATTGTTTGTTTCTGGAATAGTATTTACTATTTACTAATAGATCAACTGTACGCCATTGATAATTGGTTAGGTTAAGTCGTGATATTTTCGTTAGTTTTAACGAAAATATTCTGTCAAAATTGGTTGGGAGGAGATAACCTACAAGTACCGGAAACCTTTGTGTGGCTGGCAAATTTCAACTAAAATACTCCTTAGCGGGCAAATTGCAGTTTTAAAAATAATTTGGGACATAATTACTGTATGACTTTAAATAATCAGGATCACCTGAAGATCAGGGCCCCCAGCCTTCTTTAGTTAGCGTTATTAGGCTAACTAACGAAAATATCACGACTTAACCTAACCAATCGTTAGGTCAACTGTACGCCCTTGACGATTGGTTAGGTTGTGATATTTTCGTTAGTTAGCGCCTAGCGGCCAATTAAATTACACTAATTTAATTACACATTATGCTTGCGGGCGGCAGGTTCCCAACTCCTGTACTAAAGTAATAACTGAAGTCGAAACTAGTTCCTAAGAGGTCGAGAATTATTAATATTCAAAGGTTTCCCCGTAGCCAGTTCGCGCCCTTGTCTCCTTAACTACACTTTAAGTAGTGCCTGAAATGATAGTTCATAACACATTTTATATATATATATATATATATAGGGCGTCCCAAAAAAATGTATACACACTTTAACAGCTGATAGCTCAATTGATGTTTCTTTCTTTCCAAGTTAAACCCATTAGAATTAATAATGGCAGTCAGACTAAGCTTTGAACAAAGGAAATTCATTCTAAAATGCTACTGGAAGTGTGAAAACGCAGTTGAAGTGCAAAGACAGTTTAGGAGGGAGTTTCAAGCAGATCCACCAACGCGACTTACCATCACTCGAATTAGAGATACGTTTGAAGCCGATGGAACTGTTCAGAATGTCCACAAGAAGCGTTCCGGAAGACCACGGACATCGACAAGCCCCACAAAGCAAGAAAGAGTACTGGAAACGTATCACCAAAGTCCAAGAAAATCTGTGCGGCAAGCGAGTCGTGAGGTAGGAATTTCAGAATCGTCTGTCCAACGCATTTTGAAGCGCTGTCAATGGAAAAGTTACATTCCAAGATTAGTCCATGCTATTAATGAAGATGATCCGGACCGAAGAGTGGAGTATTGCGAGTGGTACTTGGCACGATGTGGATGTGGATTGGACGAAGGGGTTTCGTAGAATACCCTCCGCGTTCACCAGACCTCACACCACTAGACTTTTTTTATGGGGATACTTAAAAGACAAAGTCTACGCTATAAACCCTGCAACAGTCGCTGAATTGAGAGCAGCCATTGAACGAGAATGCACACAAATACCAAACGAAATGTTTCGTGATGTTTGCGATTCCATTGCTTCGCGTTATCAGCAGTGCCTGGACCAGAACGGACGTCAGTTTGAAAACAGGCGTTGACAAAACAATTAAATAATGTCTGTAGATTCTATTACATTTTGAAAATGAAATGTATTTTAATAAACACTGCCTTTATAATTATTTAAAGTGTGTATACATGTTTTTGGGACGCCCTGTATATATATAGTGGGCCTAAGTTAAATGAAATTTGGATTGAAATATAAATGAAATTAATAAATTATTTTAATAATTACTGCATTAAATGAAAAAAAATCAGAAATAAAAATAAATTAGCATAAATATTTAAACCTATTATTCCATTTAATTATGATACTAACCTAAATATAAACATTTTAAAAGATACTTTATTTAATTCTACCAAATTATTAAAGAACTGAAAGTTTCAAATATTTAAAGTAAATTATTTACGCGGTTTGGAAGTTTATTATAATAGCTAAATTATTCCCCAAGTTGCTTACAGTAATTCTAAACACCCATCGCAAACCAGAGTTGCTCGAACGACAGCTTCAACGGCAATAGAACCACAGATTACAGAGTAGTAACCAGATATGACATTAGTTAGGTTTTACCTAGCACCAGACGTTGCTACAGATATTTCTAAAAATTATTTCACCTCAATAGAACAGAGGTGAAATTTGTGACATTTCTACAATGCTTGAACCAGGCATTGGGACGAGGCCTGGCCTCAGGCCTCGAGGCCGAGGCCTTTTTAGGGGAGGCCTCACGAGGCCTTAAGATTGTTACGCTGAAGGTATATGCACCCCAGAGGTGTGATATTCGGATGCAAATAACGAATGCGGTATTTGCACCTCTGGGTGCACAGTGCACACTGCACATACTCACTTCGAAATCTTTTATGAATAAGCGCCTCCATGCTTTGGGAAGGCTCAACAATCTTGCCTAGCCTAGACCTAAAGCTCTTCCAAAGGTAACCTACCGTAGCCTCACACTAGCCTGTATCTCTTCTTTTTTTTAAAAATCCATAAGGAAAAACAAGATTCTACTCAAAATTAATAAACGAAGACATAGCTCACTTCACTTACCTAATAAAAGGGAATTATTAAGCATTAAGCACGTTCATCTATCACACGCGACCACACCACAACCGACATGCTGTGCGTTTACACTTGCCGGATCACACGATCAGACACAGTTGCCAGAACAAGATTTCCTGGGCATCATACATTCGAGCATTACAAACAGATCTACATTTGGAGATGCCTTATTTTTTTTAAGTTTTGCATTTTTATGTATCTTGACAATAAGAAATTGTGGTCTTAAAGTCTACCAAAGATATTAATGTAATTGTAGCTTGTACTGTATGTGAAAGATGTTTCTGATGTACGGTAGGCCTATAGTAATGGCCTATCATGCCATTACTATATAATTATATATACATAATAATATAATAACGATAATATTAAGAATATATTTGCACCTGATATTATCCATTATCAGACATTTTTACAGTTATATGTATATTGTATAATACTTTATATTATTAAAGTAAATGAAAAAGACCGAAAAAATTATTTGCAAGCAATATAACAATTTACATCTCAGTTATAACTTATAATGCCGATATTAGCAAAATTATTGTTTGCATCCGATATTATATATTCATTTCAAATCATATTATTTAGAAGTTTATATGTTACAATTTACGACGGGCGAGAAACAAAATTATCGACGCTAATAGCTAGTTATCAGTATTCTTCTCTAGTTTGGCCTATTTTTTGTTACAGAAAGAGATACAGTATAATAGTTTATATACATAAATAACGCAAACACATTCTATGAGCTCAGTTCAACTGATGACCAACTGACAGATTGCTTTCCCACACTAGTTTTGCTACATTAAGTCAATTGGTCTACTGCTGACTGACTGAATAATATTTATATACCGCGACATATACAGGGTGTCCATAAATTAATCACCCCACTATAAGCCTTAATAAATTCGTTATTATAGGAGCTATCTTAAAACGGTTTGCGGCAATTAATAACACAACTAAAGAAATTTTTGTTTTAATTCAGTAAACCTCCACGTGAGCCCCATTGGTAGCACGCAGAACATCAAGGCGAGAGATGATTTCGTTCCAAACATTAAGAAGCATGTCTTGCGTGATGGAAGCTAATGTCTCTTCAATCTGGTGTCTTAATTCTGTGATGTTATTAACCTTCTTTGCATACACTGTCCTTTGTGTAGCCCCATTGTTCAAAAAATGCTCATCTTCATCAATACGGTCAAGAATGTCAACAGCAAACTGTACCCGTTTGGGTTTGTCATTTGGTAGAAGTTTCTGCAAGGTTTGCAATTTGTAGGCATAAAGTTTCAACCTCTTGTGAACCACTTTATGCACTGTTGAACGCGGTATTTGCAGTTCTCGGCTTGCTCGGCGGATGGATTTTGTAGGACTTCGGATAAACGCCTCCTGAATTCCTGCTATCTTATCTTCACACACTAGGCCTACCAGCTCCTTTCTGATGTAGCACACTGCTAGTTTCTGAAATTGTTTCAGCCATCGCTTGAGTGATTGCTTTGTTGGTGGAGTTTTCTGATATTCCTCCCGAAAACGTCTCTGTACAGTAATTGGAGATTTGGTTTCCCACATCCACAGCACACACACATTGCTTTCTCCTTCACTGTTGCCATTGTGCCCCTAGTGGATGTTCTACGAAATAAAGAAAAACAATTCTTGAGTTGTGTTATTAACTGCCGCAAACCGTTTTAAGATAGCTCCTATAATAACGAATTTATTAAGGCTTATAATGGGGTGAATAATTTATGGACACCCTATATAATATTTATGTACCTAACGTCACAGTGACCCATCACTAATCCGTTGGTCACCTAACTGAATAGTATTTATCAAAGACTGCCGCCTGACTAGTCACCTGTCTGAATAATATTTATCAAAGTATGCCGCCACATACGATCACCTGTCAAGTCATGGTCCTCACTCGAAGAATATCCACCCCGAGCGCGCCCACCTGAAGAATCTCCATCCCAACGCTACCGGGGGTTGAAAATTACAGAACAAAACAAATCAGGATTCCCCAAGGCCTCACGAAAGTCACGAGGCCTTTCCACTTTCCAGCTGGCCTCGAGGCCGAGGCCAAGGCCACTTTTGAGGTCCGAGGCCAGGCCTCAGCCCCATGTCTGGCTTGAACTAATGACCTAAAAATTTGTGAATAACCTGACTATTCTAGAGAAAAATTCTTAACAACAGTTGGTTGCGAACTCAATTAGTTTATAGAAATGACTTTTCTAGTTATTAGTTAATGTATGATAAAACTTCAGTGCTAGCTCCCATCTCCACAAAGAGGCAATCCTTTAATTTTAACCTGGGATAGAAGGAAAAAGAAAGGCATCAGTACAAATGTTGATCCCTTCACTACAAAGATAAAAACTTCCATGGTAATTTCCAACTGCTGTAGGTATACTGTATATAAAAAATTCTTAATATGAACTGTAGTCTTCTTAAAATACTTTTTACTTGTAGCCGAAGAAAAAGAATAAAAATTCCAAAAAGCTCATTTCCCCCACGACTTGGAGGCGAGTATGCCCCAGGGGTCACCGAGCAACCTGATGGAGATAAAAAAAAAAAAAAAGTAAGCGACCCACCCGATGCCAGCGGCCGGGAACGAACCAGCGCCACACCGCACGGAGTCCGCCACCTTAACCAACACTAAGCTACCGGCCACCCGAAAGAATAAAAACATTATATTGATCCAAACAAATTGAGATGACTGAGTATAGAAAATTATTTAGCGGAAAATAGTAAATTTAAGATAATAGGATAAAAGCAAAATGTAATGAATTCAATCTTAAAATATTCCAAGTAAAACGTTATTAAATCGCAATAACACTAGAAAAGCACAGCGCAGTGACGTTGTTTTCACTTTCGGACTAATATAAATATAAAATATAAGTTATTTTTATTTAAAAATAAATTTTTTAGCCAAATTCGGCAATGATGCACGACATCACTACGTGTATTAAGAGGCGTTTCTAATTTGTGGTTTATTCGTTTCTACGCTCAGTACGATAATGTGATTCTTTTTAGTATTATCTAAACAATGATTCAACAAAACTACGAAGATGATCCAAAAATGTGTTCTTAAAAATATTTACGCAAGAAGTTATTTAACCCTATATGGACAACTGTTACAAATTTCTAGCCTTTCATATACACACACATTTATAACTTAACCCTACAAAAAATTCTGTCCATAGAGGGTTAAGGAAACTTTTGGATCACCCTGTTTATAAACATGCAAACCAAAAGTACCGTCGAATTTACATTGCAAACGCATGAAAACGGAAATGATGCGAATGCGTGAACTTGATACCGTTTTCATTCTTAAGAGTTTGTCTTAATAACCTTTCAATCCTGAAAGGTTACCAAAATACAAGGTAAAATTAATTAAACTTGATCGCTTTAAGACCACATACAGTCAGATCAAAGAAATGACGAACAGCCGGTTGGTTGCTAATATCAGTCCACAAATTTCAGAGTTGGCTTGGGACAGCTTACTTACCCGGGGCAGGAAGAGATTTATAACTTTTAAAACATTATTTCGAGGGCAGTTAAGGGAAACCGGACCGGGTATTCCTTATCAACGAGAATGCAGTAAACAATAGAGAAAAGGAGACAACCACAACAACCCACAACTTAAGGAACACTTACTCCCTCAAATTACTTAATCACATTTTTTGTTTTAATTTAACGGCAGAGCTCTCAAGCTGATATTTTTCCAAGGCATGAGATTCACTTGGCAATCCACTGGGGGAGGGGGGGGGGTCACCCCCAGTTTAGCGGCACCGGAATACTTCGATTTTTTTCAAAAGAAGCTCAGAGTCGGAACTTTCGAGGTCTGACATTTTGAATCCGTAGATACAAACATCGAGTCTCCCGCTCAGTGCGTGAGACTTGAGAACACTGTAATGGTCACCTCTAATTTTGATAATAAGTTAATGAATATTCATGGAAATTGTAATTCCTTTTTATCAAAGGCCCAAACAATTCTGAATACAGAACGGATACAAAAAGTATACACAGAGTTGACAAAAGTAAATAGACACCTTCGATTTTCCATAATTTTTTGATTTAATAATAAAAGTTAATAAATAATAGATATATTGAATCAATGTATTTAGAATGCTGTTGCTTTCCCCTTTGTATTACGTAAAAGTGATACACGTTCTGGCATTCCATTGAGGAGCTTTGCCATTTGTTCTTGAGGGCAATTATCGTGGCGTATATTTACTTTTATCAACCCCTCTGTACATGTGGTCCATGAATGTTTAAGGTCCATGAATGTTTAAGGTCCATGAATGTTTAATTTTTATGATAGTGTGACGAAAAAATGAACTGAATATTACTTTAAATTAATACATTTAAGTAATAATTCTAAATCAGTAATTTATTATTTTATAATTCAATTAAAGGAAGTGTCGTATTCCTCCTAGTGAGCGTGTATCGAATACAATACGTCTTCCTCTAAGTGAGCGCGTATCGAATATAATACATCATCTTTGATGAGATGCGCAAAATATGACAGATTTAATATATCTTTGAACACAGCCCCTAAAATGATATAAAATTGTTGATCATCTACGCTCACAAATGTGAAAATGTTATTATAACTATATGATTATAGCTAGCTATTATACAAATTTGAACGTATTATAGCTATAGCTAAAAATTATATAAAAGTGCTAATTATTTATGCTCACAAATGTGAAAAATTTTATTGATGTAATTATGTATTTCTTAGAACTGCAGTTTACGAGTATACAAGTGTAATATATGAATAAAATTTATAACTACACTAACTGCTTCATACTAAATCATTTTTTCTTTCATGTTATTGATTTTAACTTGCGAAATTCTTATTCCTGTCGTTATTTTAAATGAAGGCATAAAATATGAACGAGACAATTAAAAAAAGATATTATTATTATTATTATAATAATAATAATAATAATATATTGTATTGTATCTATTTTTAAAATGATTTTCAAAAGGAAATGAATTTACAGACATATTTCGGTAAGTACAATATAGGCCTAATATACTTCAGTATAGAGAAAGTTGTATTGATTGTGAAATTTATTACGTACGCTGGTCAGTACATATTTAAGTTCTTCCAAGAAGACGTTGAAAGTATTCGTGGCAAAGGTCATGTGATGGAGGGGGACCTATACGGCTTCACGTGGGAACCCAAACACTTTGAGGGTTAATACTGCGCCATCAAAATTAAGTTGAATTCAGAATATTTTGTCTTTGTTGAGTCGCGATGTTAATTTTTATTTACTTAATTAACTCTCAAAATTAGGGAACGAAACTCTGTTAAAAATGCAGTTACATCACTCAATGGCATCATCCCACCCAATTTCATTCCTATTTCATAACGTCATTTCCGTGGTGCTTATGAGGAAGAAATTGGCGAGAGAGAATCTGAAGTGGGGGACTTCTCAAATCTAGTCCCATTTCATGCCATTCTCATCCACGGTTTTCCCACTTTGGTCTAGATTAGGTTGGGTTATATTAATGCTAGGTTAGGTTAAGTTCACTTACGTTTGGTTAGAAAATATTAACTATTCTCATTTTGCGTCTTTACCGCGAACGCAAATGAGAGAGACATTTTCCAAATTAAAAAACTTTTTCACTTTGTACATTCTCACTTGAGGACAGCGAGTGGGAATAGGTATGACAATGAGTGGGAAGTAATCATATCCAGGGCCGGATAACCATTAGGCAAATAATGATGTACCCTTAGGCCCTCATATGTATGATTTTCATCCAGTTTTGTATGATTGACTTCAGGGGGTTAATGCATGTTGAAGAAAGGGGAACGTTTTGTTTGACATCACATTTAAAAGCCAAGAAGGCTGTTTGAATTTATGCTGTTTTTGCTGGGGGGGAGGGGGGGGGGGAGGTTAAATGTACATAGCTTTGATTTTTGTTAGTTGTTAAATGTGGATAAATATACAGTACATTTCTATTTGTTTGAAGATTTTATGAATTATAGAAAATATATAGTATATATATATATAGGCCTTGTTCACAGCCTTAATCCGGCCCTGATCATATCACGTTCCCTTATCACCCTCCAATTTGTATGTATCATACATTACGTGCATGAATTAAATTTTTTAGACATTATAAGAAAATGCATTATAATTATTGGGAGACAAGGTTTTTTTAATAGAAATTATTGTTGAAAATATTTAAGCTAAAATTACGCTACATAAAATACATGTCAGAAGAGTTCAAAAAGTTGTTTTTTAATTAAATATTTCCATAATAATTTTTAACATTTCCCTTGAAACCCGAAATATGAATTAGAAAACAAAATAAGTCTTCTCGGCTTCATTCACTGCTAATTTTGGATCACCTAAAGATCAGGGCCCCCAGCCTTCTTTAGTTAGCTTTATAAGGCTACCTAACGAAAATATCACGACCTAACCTAACCAATCGTCAAGGGCGTACAGTTGACCTAACGATTGGTTAGGTTAGGTCGTGATATTTTCGTTAGTTAGCCTTATAAGGCTAACTAAAGAAGGTTGGGGGCCATGATCTTCGGGTGATCCCTGATTTTTAATAAAAAAGATGGATTTTTTTTTAGGTAATTTTATGTGCATAATTCAATTTTGGCCTTTTTTAAATGCAAAAATTAACCAAAACCGAGATATATGAACCGTAGCCTAACTAACATAGAAAGTAAACTATACGTATCCGGCTAGTCTAGCATTTAAAAAAAAGTTTGAAATGTCGTTTAACATAGTCTTAAACCATTATTTTTATTTTTTCTGCAGGTAAGGTTAGGTTAGGTTAGGTTAATTTAGGTTAGGTTAGAATAGTGCAACTCACCTCATATTGTTTTTATAGTCTATTACTGCATCGGTTTTAATTCATAGTTCACGATCACCAAATTTTATGTTGGTATATTCTTTTGGCCAACAATAAACATAATGATCTTAGATAATTTGAAGATGGGTGTTTTCAAACCATGTTCTATTGCGCACCAAAATGGTTTTATTACATCCACTGTTTTGGCACCTTCATACGCAGTTATTTATGTATGATTTTGATCACCATTTTGTTTTCTACGACATTCCTTTTCTTTTGGCATTATGTTCTACTCCTGTAAAAACTGTACTGCATCTTCTTCTGTTTGTAATCTATTATGGAACATTATTAAAATAAATTCTTCATCCATATTTACTGCAAATCAACCGATATCTTAACTGCTTAACTTAAGTAAGAAGTACGCCCTAGCCTAGCAGTAAGCAGCTTATGAAAAGGGTACTACTGTATATTCTTTCGAAATAAGATATCGTATGATTTTTGTGGAAGATATTGCGTTCATTTAGGGCTTTTAGGCTATAGGCGGGTATAATTTACTTTTATTGTATTTGTAGTTAGGTTAGGGTTTATATATCTTCGTTTTGGTTAATTTTCGCACTTAAGAGAGGCCAAAATTGAATTCTGCGCATAAAATTACCTAATATATATATATATATATATATGAGCAGTGACTGTGAATGAAACTGAGAACTCAAATATTTTCATGAGAATCGAACACAGATGAATGCCTTAAACACATTTTTACAAAATGAAAGAAAACCTGTTTTGGTCTGGTGATAAATTCTCCATGACTAAATGGACTCCAAATGATTCTGAATGAACTCCCCCTTGGAGGAACCCTTTTTACAACATTTATTTCTGCAACCATAAAATTATGTGTACTTACCTTGAATATTATTTCGCGTAACGCTTTGTTCCTATCACACCAATGCAACGCTGCCTTGTTAACAAAACCAGATATAGGGCGAATAGATACACAACACAGCGCTTAACAGGGCTGTCAACCCAGTAGTTAATTTCCAGGACAAACGGGTCCAAATGGAGTCAATGATAAAAATTATACGATTTATGCACAAAACACTATTATGGGTCATATGGATCCGAGAGAGTTAACAATTCCTAATGATACCCATAATGGTTTCTATAATAGCGTTTGTTAATTCATAACAGCCCGTTTTAATTAATTAATTATTAATAAATATGCATCTCCATTTGCAATTTACAGTGGCCACAAAGTCCCTTTGCAGTGAAATTGCGGCATATCTGTATGTTGGCCTTGTTTTTCATGCAAAGCGACTAAAGGGACTTTGTGGCCACCCTGTACCTTTAACTAAACTTAAGACTGTGGATAAGAGTAGGGTACTAAATATTCCTGATCAGTTTAGTTTCATTATTTTGGTCGTTAAACAATTAACCCAAATCCCTCAACACCTCTCTTTTAGAAATGTTATCATACCAATGGAAAGGTGTCATGGGGCAAGTGTAATTTACGTCCCCCTGTGGTGTCTAGTGTAGTTTACGTTCCACTACATTATCCTAGTGTAGTTTACGTTCTCCTACATTATCCTCGTGTAGTTTGCGTTCCCAACTTTGTCGGGTATATCTAATCAAATAAAACGTTAAAACTAACAAAAATATTACGACTTAACCTAACCAATCGTCAATTTATATATATATATATATATATAATATATATATATATATATATATATATATATATATATATATATATATATATTGACGATTGGTTAGGTTAAGTCGTAATATTTTCGTTAGTTTTAACGTTTTATTTGATGGATTCATTTAAAAAATGTCTCCTAAAGATCCTAGTGTAGTTTACGTTTCCCAACTTTGACCTAGTGTAGTTTGTGTCCCCTTTTGCGTCAGGGGGACGTAAATTACACTTGCTCCGGTGTCATTTTTACCAAGAGACTCAAATAGTTGAATTACGCAACAGACAGAAAAGGAAAATTTAGGAGAAAATATGAAAAGAACGAAACACAAATAATAATGAACTTCACTATTAAGATGATGAGAGTAGTCAAACCAACGTTTCAAATTAATCAAATTTTTTAATTAATTTAACTCTTATCTCATAACCACGGTAAATTATACTGAGGTTATGAAATACGGGTTAATTATACACCATTGGGACCAGGGCCGTAACTAGGGTTTAGAAATTAGTGAGGTCCAGAATTTTTTCGAGCGCGGCGGGACGAGCAAAATTCAGACCAAAATGACATCTACAAACACAACCCAAGCTATACACTAAACACTAAACACAAAACGCTCGACGCTCCCTCTTTTCAAAAGAAAAGCGGTAATATGCGTTTCATACACGGAGAACGGTTCAGTCTCTTTTTTTTTTTAGGAAATAATTACCGAGGTCCGGACCTCGGTGACCTCATAGGTAGTTACGGCCATGATTGGGACACCCTGTAGTTCAGACATTTTAACTCGAAGCGTGATTTTTCCTCTGCTACAAAGAATTTTAATTCAATTCTGACAGTGAACGCCTTTAACTCAAATAACCTAACTTACAAATTATGACAAACTCTGACATTTGAAATTGCTTATATTTTCTTTCTGATGTAATAACTACGTAACAATCGTGACACAGAGTGAACAGATGTTAACAGAAGTACAGATGTGTTAAATGGCTTATAATAAGCATTTGGTCAATATTTCAGCGAGACAAATATTTGAATCTTTCTTAATAAACCATTTTCGTTTTTTTTCTTATTTTCAGTCATTATTATTTACTTGCTATTCTTGATCTGAAAGCGAGAATGCGAGAATTAAGAATTTCAGACTTAATCTAAGCTAACTAAACCTAATCGAAGGCCAAGAATGAGTGAAAATAGCGTGAAGCGGAGAGAGATCTTTCGAATACACACAAAAATGGCAAGATTCTCTTCAGATCTCTCGCAACAAAAAGACTTCCACTTCATTTTCGATTCTGATTAAAAAAAAATAAAAAATCTATGATTCCGATTCTAATTCCAACTCCAACCATAAAAAAGGTCTTGAATTCTAATTTCAATTGCAATTCCAACCAATAAAAGGTTTTGGATTCCAATTTTTCTCCCCCCATGTCCTACTTACCATAAGACCTCAGCTTCGGAATTAGAATAATTTACATTATAATTACGATACTTTCTTCTATCCTTGCAGTTTTAATTGTCGCTACAGATCAGTGTTCGACAATCTCCTTTATACGGTAATGTAACAGTATAAACAGGAATCAATAATTATGATACAAATTAAAGTTTTGGTTTTAGCACTGCAGTGCCTAAGTTTGTCTGATGCTCATGGTAAGAAAATTTTAAACTATTTATTATGGAAACCCTGTAATATTCTTATTTCATTATTATCCACTAAATATTATAAATTATGATTCTCTCTCTCTCTCTCTCTCTGTGACGATAGCAAGTAGTTGATATACGATCAGCACAAATATAATATGACGTTAATTTATATAAAGGTGTTATCTAGTGTACATTTTCAATGTGTGCATAACGTAATTATCGAGCTAGTTTATATATATTCTCCTCTTTCGTGTAAAATTTCTTTGGATTCTTTTCCAAGGTCCAGTTACTTTCTTCAACCTTTTTCCGTACCCGCCTCTGGTGGGAAGGGAGCCTTATGTTTTTCTATCCAGTTTTCTACTACTGCTAGAATAGTTAAAAAATTAGTTAGTTTAATAATAATTAATGGGAATCTCTCCCGAGTGGACCGAAAGGTCTTTGAGGCTTCCTCGTCCTTGTCTCTCTCTCTCTCTATATATATATATATATATCATAAACTACTTTGGTTAGCTTCCGCCCAAATTGTTCATTCTGACGGTCAAGCTTTTCACTCCACCTTAGACCTACAGTTTAACGTGGAATCCGAACCACGCCCCATCAGCAGCCCATCGTCTTAACCACTAGGCCACCTAGGGTACCCATTTATCTACCAACCACTTTCTTCATTGTGTGGAAGGATGAACAGCTGGGTCTCGAACCCGGGGCCGATGGATTCGTAGTCAGCGACGCTAACCACTACACCACCGAGGCGCATATATATATATATATATATACACACACACACGCCAAGGTTTCTCATATATATGTATGTATGTATGTATTCATACTCAAAGTGATTGACGTTCATGGCAATTTTAACCGATATCTTTATGACATTTATTCTCTCTCAATAATATTGTAATTAATTTTGTTTTATTGTTTTGTGACTTCTGTATTTTTTCCAATTAGGTTCTGCGAATGAAAAACAAGGAGTTCCTTTAATAACTATTATGGAAGATGGAAAAGTCTCTGACCAAATGTATTTCAGAGAGACTTTCGATTTTCCAAATGAGACTCAAAAACGAGATACCTTAGAATTAACACTTTGTTTCTGGCTTTTCCCCTTCCGATTTCACAGCGTGAACAGGCTACTGACCATCGAGGCTTATGATTCCGACATCTTGTTCAATGGTAATATATTTTTATTTTCATCTTTTGAGAGTTTGGTTCTCGAATCAGTTATAATAATTCTAGTTTTAATTTTTTTTTTTCATTCCTATCCACAGTTCAAAAAGGAAGATTTTTAAGTAAATATTTCAACTGTGAGCGTAAATATTTCGTATCAGTTGAAGTTTGGAAATGGAGTCATGTTTGCATTGCGATCGGGGAAGAAGTCGAAATATACAATGAAGGACACAACCACTCCGACCACGCGTATAACTATAACATGACCAACTTTTTAAAATCTTCAGGAAACGTTAGAGTAGAACTGGGATCTCACACTGAAAACAATATGCCTTTCTCGGGAAAAGTGGCTGATTTCTGTTTGTATTTCCGTTCTCTCTCAAAGGAAGAGCTAAGAAATGTATCACGAGGAAAAATGATAGGCGATTGTCTCACGTTTCATAATCATGCGTATGCCGAGAAAGGAAGTTTTTTCAAATTTACAAATATCGAAATGCGTATAATACTCGCACCTTACTATCCTCAATATCTTATGTTTATTTCAAAGCAATCTATCTACCATTCTTCTGAAGATAGTTGCACTATACTCGATGCTCGTCTACCCGATATGACTTTGGATGATGAACGGACGCTTCTGGACTTAATGGAAATTCACTCTTATTCGTCAAGCGATTCAATTGAAAAATTCTGGATTTCCAAAAACACTTCCATCAAAGATGGTCAATGTTTAGTTGGTTTTACGATGCAAGACAGCATTAAAATTATAAATGTAAATTGTCAAAATCATTTATCGACTTATTTTTGCGTTATGCTTAAAAATGCTTCTTACAGCGTTATCATGGATGGAGAGGAACAGTACTATCCTATTCCAGAAAAAACAACCGAATTTGAAAATATTAATAATGTACAGAGACTGAAGCTTGCTAATAAACTTATCGAACTTAGTATCGTATCCACCGGAGATATTATCGCACATTCTTCTTATGTGCCACATCTATACAACATTATTGGTCGACATACTTTGTATTCCTCATATTCCGGTTTCGAGTTTGAAACTGTAATGACATTCAGTCGTTGCAAGCACGAGCAGTTCACGTGTTCTGATGGGCACTGCATAGATATTAATTTGGTATGTGATGAAAATAACGACTGTGAAGATAATTCCGACGAAGTGTTTTGTTCAGTTGGACTTCCAACTTCAAATCTGTACATGAAACAAATTGTCCCAAAACTAAACAGAAGCCAAAACATCAAACTATCGTTATGCTTAAAAATTATCAGAATCAATAAAGTTAATATCGCTTCTAGTTCTATTGCCATGATTCTGGATCTTGAATTAGGCTGGGTCGATGAACGGCTAAATTTTCAATTTCTTAACACCAAAACGAGAACTTCAGTAATATCAGCGGATTCTGTGAAGGAGTACTGGCAACCAAGAATTCAAATTAAAGAACTGTCGGGGAATGGGGAGCTATTTTATCTGGACATATATCCTAGGAGAATGTACGCAAAAGCTTTGAAAAATGGTACTTATGGTTTTGTCAAAGGGCATGAAGGTAAATTTACTTACTTACTCTTATAATTACGATAAATTTATAAATGACCCTACTTGTCACTTGGGTGATTTAAAATCATCCGCTTTACCATCAATACCATGACTGATACCATGACGCCGATAGTAAAGATGCGATAACGCTATGTAACAAAATTTTGGAAAATTTGTGTTTATCTTATTTTTTTGGTGTTTCTTTGTTTTTGGGTGCGCTGAATTAAAAAATAGCATCAATTTTCTCGTGAAAACTCTAGTTTCTTATGAAAACCATAATCTATTTTTTGTACCTAGTGGCTTATCAGAGCAAAATCACAATGAAGAAAAGGAAAGGAAAATAAATGTATTTCATATTTAAAGATATACAGTATGTCCCACAAAAAAGTACACCCAACTTTAGATTGTACTAACTCCAAAAATTGAGATATTTTGGATCTGTTTGTTTGATTTAATATAGCAAATTATTCTTTGTTAATGTTCAAATTTATTCATGTTTAAACGAATTAGTGTTTAAGCATCCTGCTTTTAACTGAAGGGTACAACAAAATGGATTGCGCAAAATTGGTCAATGAAAAAATAATGTGTGTGCTATCGATGTAATGAAAAGACAAATACATAATAATAGATACTTTAACATAATTTTAATAAGATACAAAGCAGATTTTTCTTTTTTCCTTATTACAAAAGTTATGCTTAGTTTCGTTTTATTTCAACATGACCGCCATTCCTATCGATACAAATCTGGAGTCGAGCTCTCATCTTCCCCATCACTCTTTTGATAAGATCTGGATTGTCTTTTAACAAGTTGATTTCAGCTGTGATGCGAGTCCTCAAATCATCTAAATTGATAGGTTGTGATGCAAATACTCTATTTTTCAAGAAATAGCTCCTGCTCACAGGAGAGTTATTGTGAAGGAACGCTTGCAGGAAGTCTTCCACCAAAGAGTAATTGCTACAGGCCATGACATTGAATGGCCTCCCAGAAGCCATGACTTGATCCTGTGTGACTACATTTTATGGGGTCATTTGAAAAATAGAGTATTTGCTTCCCAACCTATCAATTTAGATGATTTGAGGACTCGCATCACAGCTGAAATCAACTTGTTAAAAGACAATCCAGATCTTATCAAAAGAGTGATGGGGAAGATGAGAGCTCGACTCCAGATTTGTATCGATAGGAATGGCGGTCATGTTGAAAGAAAACGAAACTAAGCATAACTTTTGTAATAAGGAAAAAAGAAAAATCTGCTTTGTATCTTACTAAAATTATGTTAAAGTATCTATTATTATGTATTTGTCTTTTCATTACATCGATAGCACACTCATTATTTTTTCACTGACCAATTTTGCGCAATCCATTTTGTTGTACCCTTCAGTTAAAAGCAGGATGCTTAAACACTAATTCGTTTAAACGAATAAATTTGAACGTTAACAAAGAATAATTTGCTATATTAAATCAAACAAACAGATCCAAAATATCTCAATTTTTGGAGGAGTTAGTACAATCTAAAGTTGGGTGTACTTTTTTGTGGGACATACTGTATAATGTATATAATGTACGAGGGCCACTCAATATATTTTTCCCCACCTTTTTTTTTTCTTTCCAAGTTTCCTTGCAAGTTCCAGAAATTTTGTACACAAGTAGTTACATACCTTTTATACAAGTTTTTATTTTTCCACATAGTCTCCATCCTTTTCTACGGCTTTCCTCCACCTCGAAACAAGTGCCTTTATTCTTTGCTGGTAAAAGTCCGCTGGATTCCGCTGGAGCCACCTCTTAACCTCCTCAACAACATCATCGTCACTGAAACTTTCTCCCACGAATAGCATCCTTCATTGGCCCAAACAAATGGAAGTCTGAAGGTGCCAGAGCCGGGCTGTATGGAGGGTGAGGTAACACAGTCAAGCGCATTTTTGTGATGACCTCTCTTGTTTGCAAACTGTTGTGTGGTGTTGCATTATTATGCAAAAGAAGGACGTCTTCCAGTTTTCTCTCCGGTCGAACTCGCTTTATACGTCTCTGGAGTCTCTGTAGGGTAGCAATAGATGCCTCTGAGTTGATTGTTTGTCCTTTCTTCATAATGTCCACCAGAATCACCCCTTTCATGTCCCAGAAGATGGTGGTCATAACCTTTTGTGCAGAGGGAGCCATTTTGAACTTTTTCTTGTGTGGAGTCTGCGTGATGTCACTCCCACGGATTGGCGTTTTGTTTCAGGTTCAAAGTGGTGTACCCAAGTCTCATCCTCAGTCACAATTCGTGAAAGGAAGTCATCCCTTTCTGTCTCGTATCGAACCAACGACTCGGAAGCAATTTCTTTTCTTTAGGCTTTGTGATCTTCATCAGTTCGCGAGGAACAAACCGTGAACACACTTTTGAGTATCCCGGTTGCCGAATTATTGTATTCACACTTTCTTCACTAATTCCTAGCTCCAGTGATAGCTCCTTGTATGTGACGCGCCGATTTAATCGAATGATGCTGTTAGCACGTTGCACAATGTGAGATGTCATAGCCGATACCGGGCGACCGCTGCGTGGCTCATCATCGAGGCTGGCTCTCCCTCTCTCCGATGATCTCACACGTTTAGACCAGCGTCCAACTGTGCTTCGATCAACAGCAGCATCTCCGTAAACGTTTTGTAGACGTTTGTGAATATTTCCAACTCTTTCCTTCTCTGCGGTTAAGAACTCGATAACAGCTCTCTGTTTACGACGCACATCACTATCAGACGCCATTTTCGAAACTACGTTAGCCATCGGTTTTATACAAGGAGGGGAGGTTCAAACTGGAAGAATCCAGTTATGTGAAGCGCAGAAAGTTCAAACTTACGGCCCAAAAGACATTTCAGCCCCATGGCCTATTATTTAGCTAAGAAAAAAGTGTGGGGCAAAATATATTGAGTGCTCCTAGTATATATAATGTGTATATATAATGCACCCAAATATGTTCACAAATCTAAACGGATAATGCTTAAAAATGTACATTTGAGCGACTTTTTCTCTTGTAGTCCCGTGGATTATCTCGTATTAAACACCAGATATAGTTGCCCATCATACCTTCGTCCCATTTCGCCCGATATCTCCTCTCCATGGTTTGGATATCTTGGTGAAAACGTTCACCATGTTCTTCACTTACGTCACTCAAATTTGGTCTGAAGAATTCTAAATGCGAGTCCAGATAGTGTAACTTCAGGGACATTCTACAACCTAACCTTTGAAAGTGTTTGAGTAGATTTTCTACTAGCTCTTTGTAGTTGTCGTTCTTCTTCTTGCTTAAAAATTCGTGGACTACAAGCCGAAATGACTGCCAAGTATTTTCCCAAGAGCTGTCATTTTTTCTTCTAACTCTTTAGATGCTAACATGTGTCTAACTTGAGGTCCAACAAATATACCTACCTTGATTTTAGCTTCAGAAAGTTTGGGAAACATTGAACGTATATGATAAAGAGCATCACTTTCAGCATCCAAAGCTTTGACGAATTGCTTAATAAGACCATTCTTGATATGCAGCGGGGGTAGCAAAATTTTGTCTTGGAACAAGGGCTTCGTTAAAACATTGTGTATGCCTGGTTTGAAAAAACTAACTATAGGGCTATGGCCTGATTGCCTGATACCCTCGTCCGTTGGAAATTTCCAGCAGATTACAGTGGAGAGTTAACGACAAAAGCCCTACGTTTTTTCATTAGAGAGTTATGTATGTGTAAGTCTTTAAAGGACCTCTATGTTTATTTGCCTTCGGTATTTGCGCTGCCTAATGGTAAAGAAAGGAATTGTCTTACCTTATTATTTCGTTGGGCCTCGCTTCTGTTTCGATGTAGGGCCGTAGTACGATGGAGTTACACAACGAGTTGATTTGATGTAACTATATAGGCAGTTACTATATTTAAATACCTGAAGGAATAGGCCTATCCTTTTTATAGTTATTAGGTTTTATATTAAGAGGATTTCACTCAGAACTTATAGGAAGATAAAGTACATCTTCCTTGCTTAAAGCATCGCTGTAACATAAGCAAGCTCCGAGCGAGCCGCTAATATAAATCTTCGTATTTTATTATTTGCTGAATTTGCAAAGTTCGTTGACTCTTCTCTCGAAGTAATTTTCACGAGTGAGCAATGGAAAATTTTGAATACAAAATAATAAATTTGGTTTTCTTGTCATGCAGGCCCAATGCCTACATATGGATTCTATGTATGGTAATTAATTTCATTCCCAATATGCTATGTCACCAATCCCGAGGGAATTTTGAAGTTATTTAATTCAATAAATTAATAATTTGTATTTAAGAAATAAAGGTATCACATACGATACCATGTTGTAAGCATATATAGTTTTTCCATACCTGGATTAAGCTCATTTCTCACGGGCCATTCCTTTCTGACAAAGTGCTCACCGTCTGCTCTGCTGTCCCAAAGGCAGAGGAAACACGAATATTTAGTGTAACCGCACTGTAGTCCAAGCAGGAATCCTAGCATTTTGAAGTCTCCACATAAATCCCATCTATGTTCACTGTAGTTTATTTTGTCTAGCAACTGCTTTACATTTTCATATTCTTCCTTCAATTCAACCGAATGAGCCACAGGAATAGATGGAAACATGTTTCCATTATGTAGTAGGACGCCTTTTAAACTTCTAATTGAACTGTCAATAAACAAATGCCAATCAGCAGGGCTGTATTCAATTCCTATCTCAGCAAAAGGGCCATTCACATCACAGCAATAACAGAGAGCTCGATGCAAAACAGGAGTAGAAAGAAGCGTATCGCAAAAGCCTATTCGTGTAGAAAGAGATCTTGACACTTGGGTCCAAAAGATTCCACTCTTTAAGGCGGGACGTCATAATTTCTGCATTGGTTTTCGTAAGGTTCATATCCCTAACTAGGTCGTCTATGTCTTTCTGGTTGGGAAAATGGGGTGACGTATTGGAGCTTGCCTCGAAGTCAGCATCTTCATCTTCATCGAAGGATATTAAAGGTGTTTCTTTTATTTCCTTCGTGGTGGGTGGGCATGGAACGGCTAAATCTTCATTATGGGGGACTGGGGCAATAGAAGATGGGATATTTGGATATAGGACATTTTTTTCGACCTTTACCTCTCTTGTAAAGTGAAATGTCTACCATGCAGAAGTAGCAATTATTGTGGTGATTGGTTTGCTCCCTCCAAATGCGAGGAATAGCAAATGGCATGCCTTTTCTGGTACCTCGCAGCCATCCTTCTAATGTGGAACGACAGCTTCCACAGCAAAAGTGAGGTGCCCATGATTTATATCTTGATCGCCCATGGGCATGCCAAAGTAAGCGTGATATGCTGTACAAAACTTCGTTCCTTTGTCAGTTTTGTGCTTTACTTGCTTTGGATTGATGTAATGGCAGCAAACATAAAATGAATCTGCAGAGTCTGCAGGGCCTATTGGTAGCCATCACCATATAATTCTAATTCAAATATCTGAAAAATACAAAAAACATTTTATAAACAGAAATAAGAAACCAAATGTGTACAAATATTTAATAATAGGCCTTAATAAAATTAATAATAATAAACCCCAGTTTTGGGGACATTTTGAATTTTGCACTTGAAATTACTTTTGCTATCTCAGAAAAATGCCTTAAAAATGGTGAAAAAGTAAGATTTCTAAATTTGACCATATCATAAAAACTATAGTTTTCCGAGCAAAACCGATGCCAAATCTGTAATCAGCGTGGCCGAAACATATAGAAAAGATCGAAAAATCAACAAACAAAAAAATTTTTGCACAGTGTAATTGGATATACCATTAAACGGTACTAACAGTTGCCCTGATGTGTGTGTGTGTGTGTGTGTGTGTGTGTGTTTTATGGGATTGTTTAAGCTCCTTCGCAATATCTAATGTCATATGATGGAGGGGACCTACAGCTTTACGTAAGACCTGAACCACGAGTTGTTACATAATCTGGATGCAGAGGACGGCCTCCCATCCATCTACTACCCACACCCAATATCACTCAACTTCGCTGATCGACGGGAAGGTGTGCTACAATATTGGACACGACGTAATCTTGTGCGTGTATCAAGTTAGATAATGAGAATGTAAATTATCATCTCGGAATTTTATGTAAACACTGAAGATACAGCTATATAACTAACTGTTGAAATGAAGCACAATAATACACTTACAACGATTGTAGGAAGATTTTTATCTAGTACAGTACAATGCTATTTTCTGTTGTTTAATATTGCATTTTTTGTAAACTAGGGTAACGCTGTGGCCACGTCACACACCCCTTTCCGTTAGATCAGCGAGGTTCAGTGGCATTGGGTGTGGCTCAGTAGTTGGATGGATGACTGTCCTCTCCATTTCAGATCGCATGTAAAGCTGTCGGTCACCACCGTCACGAGAGCTATGCTATCTCAAAGAAGGTTAAATAACCTGAAACCTTATCATCATCATTACGTCGGGAACTATTGACCATCAGTTCAAATTTCGGCAGCCATTTTGTACTCTGGGAAAGACGTTCAACTCCAGCATTTCGTGAGGGAAGCAGTTCCCCTGTACTGTAATTTCGATTTATTTCAATTTCCCTTCGACACTCATGTAAGTAATGTACTGGAAAGTGATCTCGTCATGATACTATTAATTTCATTGCTTTTACTTTGTTATACTCTGGCCTGAAACAATATTAGAAATACAATTATTTCTCTGTTTTAGATGTGCTGCTTCAACTTGGTTTTTGACGATCCGCTTGAACAATATTTGGCGTGGGACAACGATCATTTGGCCGTAGATTGGGACCACAGTATTTCCTTACCTCTTTTCGTAGTGGACAAGATTACTTACCAACTGGAAGATAATTCAACAAGGGTACGGAAATTAGGATAAATCTATAACCACTAAATTAAGATGACCACTCTAATTTTAGCGTATGGACAGTGATATTCCAAAAAGTTATATAAGCGAAACCTCCCACATTTAGTTTTAAGAATTTTTCGCTTAAATTCGTGTTGGCAGATAATCGCACAAAAAACTATAATCCACATTTGTTTTTATTTCAACGAAGTAATCATATATCAAAAGCTTGAAACCATTCAGTACAATTAGAGATTATTAAGTTTTTACCTTCTGTAATTTACGACGAGGTTTTGGAGTATCATTAATATACATTTTTTAAGTTAAAGCGAAACCAAAATTTTAACTTTTAAAGATTTCAAAACGAATTAATTATATAACACTAGTCTGAAACAATGATATTATTATTATTATTATTAATTATAGAAATTAAATAATCTGAAATGCAAAACCTCTAAAGAATATTATTACTCACGATATATTTACAATAAATTAATTTCTAGGTATATTGGTGTGTCATCATTACACGAAAACAAGGCGCATACGTGCTGAATACTTTCCTACCTTGTCTTGTGCTGAATTCGATTGGGTTGTTGACGTCTTTTCTGCCCATCGATGATTATTCAAACAGAGTTACAGTTACTCTTTCATGCCTCATTGTCATGTCCGCATTTTTCGCTCAGGTATATAGAGGGTGTTCCATAAGTTTGGTCTCGTAGAAAAATTTATTTTAAATTACATTTACGAAAGTAATGCATTAGAACTAGTACAAATATTCAAACTGGTGTCTACCTGCAACAAAAAAAAAGGTCCCAAACCAAGACATCAATTTGAACATTTATTTTGGATCTAATGTATTACTTTTGTAAATTTAATTTAACCTACGAGATCGGACTTATGGGACACCCTGTAATATATATATATATATATATATATATATATATATATATATATATATATATATATATATATATATATATATATATTATTCTTTAAAAAAAAAAAAAAAAAAGTGTAATACGTACAGCTTTGCAAACATTCATTAAAAAAATCCATACTTGAAGACTTCATATTAGCTTAAGTACAGCAATTGTAAATAAGAATTGTATTGTTCCAGCTGTCCTCAGCTCTTCCGGAATCCTCCGCTCCCAAGTTAATTGATGTTTGGATGTTTACTCACATCTCAGTACTTCTCTTCATTTTCATAGTTCATCTTGGCGTTATATTTTGCATAACAGAGAGGCGAGGATCTCCAAAGGTTATCATGACAAGGTGGTGAACAAAATTCGACCGAATAAAATGGTTAGTTACGAGAACAAAATTTGACCGAATAAAATGGTTAGTTACGAGGTGGAATTACGTGTCTATTTTTTTTTTATTCACTCTGATCTTGGGAACGTGTTATTATAGAGGTCTCCTCCCATTTCACTCTTCGTCCAAAATGAAAAATCTGAAAGTGGGAATCTGAGAGGGGATAATTCTTGAATCAATCATTGGCCATTCCGTCTTTGTTAAAATCTTTATAGAAAATATCCATCGCGTAGGCCTGCAGTTGCGCAAATCGTCGTCTTTCACCTTTTCTCAAAACTGGAAATTCTTTTCCCAAAACAGGAATTTCCCTCTTTCAGACTGGGAATGGTAATGGAAATGGCGGGAAGAGGGAAGTAATCATAGATATATTGTATTGTATCTCAGATATAAGTCTTTACAAGAGAAAATGTTAAATTTCATCATCTTTCAAAATTTGGCATCACACATCATATTCGTCTGTGGTTAGAGAGTTAATTTTTCCCTTTTAATTATAGTCGAAAATTTATCTAAAGGTAACAGCAGTTAACATCCGGGTGTGAGTTGACAAGTAGAAGGTTCGAGACAGCAGTTGCGAAAAACTTTTTTACGCATAGAATAGTAAATAGCTGGAATAGTTTGCCGGTAGAAGTAATTAGTAGCACGTCTATAAACATGTTTAAGAATCGATTGGACGCGCATGTTGATAGAAAGGGTATAGTTTAAGGTAGTAAAATTAAGGCTTTGTGGGGATAGATCCCACAGCTCAACACAAGTGTTGTGGGATATAGGGAGGCAGCGTCTTGGGTTAGGGGATACTCTCTGTCCTTACACACCCCATTTAAAGAGATTCCTCTGCCGAGCGGTGCCCCCCATAGTACTGTGAGGTATTGAAAAACTCATGCTCTTCACTTGCCCCACAAACACCTTTAAATGGGAGACCCATAATGGGTGCACACACATATTTCTACATTACTGTACAGTCTTTACAGCCACACCTACACTTTTCCTCGTATGTGTATATATTGTAATGTATATGGTTGTAAATTTGACTTGGTCCGCAATCGATATGAACCGTGACTTGATGGATACCGTAATGAAATTGACTGGATTCTTTGGATCTGATATATTTGCATGTCCGTTATATAATAGATATAGAGTGTAACATATTTGTGGATAGTAGTCTATTATGACTTGATCCTCTGGATCGAGAGATTCTATCTTTAGTTTTAAATCGATAATTAATTATTTTTAAATTGATAATGTATATGGTTGTAAATTTTGACTTGGTCCGCAATCGATATGGACCGTGACTTGATGGATACCGTAATGAAATTGACTGGATTCTTTGGATCTGATATATTTGCATGTCCGTTATAAATAGATATAGAATGTAACATATTTGTGGATAGTAGTCTATTATGACTTGCTCCTCTGGACCGAGAGATTCTATCTTTAGTTTTAAACCGATAATTAATTATTTTTAAATTGATAATTATTTAGTTTCGTAAAAATTGGTCGTTGCCAATTTACCGGCAGTTTTTAAATAAGTTTCTTATGTTCTTGTGGTTCGGAACCCACGTAAAATTGTAGGTCCCCTCCGCCACCACGGAGGACATACACAATACACGATTACGAACACAGTTAGGTAGACCAGCCATGAGTGGATCCTAGGGTCTTTGTTGGTCTGAAACATTATAACATTATTATAACTCGTAGTTTCCCACGCGGAGGGGAGTTAAGCGGGAGGTCTGAGTCATGGCGACAGCGGGAGCCGAATCCAGACTTTCTCTAACTAACCGAGACACGGGAACAAATTCAGCATTTCCACAATTTTTGTAATTATAAATGACCGCTAATAATTAATTGATTATCGACTCATTAATATTCTTTCTACGTCCAAATATCAAAATTGCACATCAGTTAGAATTAGTCCTTGATGGGCATAAACTGCTCATGAGTGCTATTGGCACAATGGACTATATTGTATAGTTAGCCTGTACCCAGGGCCGGATTAACCAATAGGCTGAAGTAGGCTATAGCCTACCAGGCCACTTTTTCCAAAGTTGAGGGAAACGCCAAACCAGAAGCTCCGCCTGACTCTAGAGAACCTGGAGTTATTATGTTTTATATAATGTTTTGAACCAAAGTATATCCAAAGGTTTTGTCTCACATGTACAGACAACAGTAGTAAATTTGTTCGTTTCATTGTCTTTTCTTGAACAATACTATGTTGTGAACGAGTGTTGTAGCTGCCAATACAGAGTAGAATTGCCAATACCGAGTAGAATTACCAAACCTGAGTGTCTAGGGCCTAGGCAGATGTTAGCGTAAAAAGGAATCTATCTTAGGGGCCGAATGACAATTTCATGGACAGCAAAAATTCTATTTAAAATTTTTTCTTCTTTCTTCCATGCTCAAAACTTGGAATTTACTATGTAAAAAGTCTGAATTTCTAACTCTACATTGTTAGTCATAATCGAAAATAAAAAATCAGTACAGTTGTTCAGTAACAGTTTTTAACTAATTCTAACTCAACTGAAAGGTGATACAGGAAATCGATGGAAAAGGAAGAAACGAATAAAAAAGTAAATAAGAATCTTGTTCAAAAAAAGGATGGGAAATATGAAAAGGGTTCTTTTGAGAAGCGACTAAAAATTATATATTAAAGCTACTAAGGAAAAATGTTAAAAAAACAACCTATATTCCTCAACTTGATGACGTCACCAGTCTCATTTCATATATTATCATGTATATAATTTGAGTTAAATATTAACAACTTCAACTTTTCAGACGAAACATCTCCAAACATCGGCTTGGCTCAAAAAGAGGGAAAATGAGGAACTCCTCTCACCTTCTGCAACAAAATGCAATCAAATTGGCTTTATAATATGTTGCGCCTTTGACTTAAGCTTCTTCATCGTTTTTGTGGTACTGATTCTATAAATGCTTTGCTGTGTCATTGCGGTCTTGCTTTTCAGTTAGACTGGAAGTAACCTACAAACCAGCTAGGCCTAATTTAATCTTATTTGTCTAGTTCCTACCAAATAACACTAAATTAGGCCTAATGTTATTTGTCCTTTATATAATACCTTTTAATGACCAATTGGGGGAAGCTGTTGCCCCCTTGTATTAAATTGAAAACTAGACATAGGAGGCGGCGGCTGCAGCCTGATTCTTGCTGCCATCCTAAAGCAAAGGGATCATGAAGGAGCCACCCTCGAGTATCAGAAAATAACGGTTCGAATAATATGTAAAAAATGTCTTACACGAGTGTGTTTAAGTCTTAGTTACAAGACAAGAACCATGTCGGAGCGACATCAATGTACCCTCCTGTACTTGTGAATTTGACCTTTGGTGTAAGAATCAATCTTGCTCGCAACATATCGTCTGGTGATGATCCGTGTGTGTGTGTGTGTGTGTGTGTGTGTGTGTGTGTGTGTGTGTGTGTGTGTGTGTGTGTGTGTCCTTGATTTTTGATGCAGAGACCTGAGCCTTGCTCAAAACACCATCTTATGATTATCCTTTTGTGTGCGAAGTTACATCAATTTATGTTGAGTGGACTTCCATTTCATCCTTGGCCTTTATTTATAACCTTGATCTTTAATGCAGGGAGAGCATTGGTCAAAGCACATCGTCTAATGATTATCCATGTGCGTGCTTAGTTTCATCAATTTATATTAAGTGGTTCAAAAATTACGGCGTGGACGACCATTTGATCTTTGATGCGGGAACCTGATTCTTGCTCACGACACATCGTCTTGTGGTGATCCATGTGAAGAGTCACAAGTTTATGTTTAGTACTAGATTCAAAAGTTATAGCCCGGACACGAAAGTGGGAAGAACAGACGGACGCACGGACGCACGGACAAATCCAATCCAGTATGGGCCCTCCAAATCTTTTGGTCTGGGACATAATTATGGACAGGTTAAATTAATTCTTTGTTAAATTAATTAAATTAATTCTATGCAGTTCTTATGCAAATTATGGTGGTGGTGGTGGTGATGAAAGTGTGAGGAAAAGCAACTTCAGGCAGCACCTAAAATCCAATGTTTTGCGTTTGTATCATCACAAACATATTTATGAATGTTTTATCTTCTTGAAAATAAATATATGAAATTACGGCTATTTTAAAATACCTTTGATGTTATTTAACACATTACCAATATCGACGAATGGAAAAAACGAGACTTAAAATCAATAAAGCTTCAAGGAAACCACAAACTTAGAACCAAAAATATTTTTATAATAAATATAGACCAAAACTACAAATTGCTAAAATTTAACTCTATGGAATCAGTATTAACTTAATTAATATTTGTAAAGAAGATCTTTATTTCAGACCCAACAGGTATAAGATACAAGTGGTCCATGTATACTCAAATTACAGCTGTCTAGAGCCGTAATGGATAACGGTATGGATAACGAACATACGCGTTACAAAGACAATTTTGAAAATTTTAAGATAAGCTCTAAAACACTCCAAAATCTCTTGGATTTTATTAAAAAACATTCTTTGGCTTTTGCGTTCAATAAAGATCCAATGTAAATGTGACTTAAGGTGAAAAAAAGGAAGAGGAAAGCAACAAGAGAGTTCAATTGAACAAACCGCTCTAAACGAGTGACTGAACTCGAGTATCTATATGCAGGGTGTCGCATAAGTCCGGTCTCGTAGGAAAATTTATTTTAAATTCAATATACAAAAGTAATATATTAGAACTAAAAAAATGTTCAAATTGATGTCTTGTTTTGGAACCATTTTTTAGTTGCAGGTAGAATAACACGCAATAGCTAATATAGAAGCGAGTTACACTCGTGAGGAAAAGGCCTCCGCGGAGGCCCTTTCCTCAAGGGTGTAACTCATTCTACTTGCAACCAAAAAAAAAAAGGTCTCTAAACAAGACCTCAATCTGAACATTTGTTTCGGTTCTAATGAATTACTTTTGTAAATTTAATTTAAAATAAATTTTCTTATGAGACCGGACTTATGGAACACCCTGTATATATCCCTTTAAGACCTCAGACAAGAAAGCAGAAAACTGCTACTTCTTATAAAAAAATTAATCTATTACATGAACTGCTTGTACTTGAAACTTTTTGGAACTTTATTAATCACAAATCTCCCGTCAAAGCTAATAGAAGCGAAAGTCCAAGAATCTGCGGCGGACCATTCCACGGCGTATACGGACTCCTCGTGATCTTCGTACGTGTGTAAAACGCCGTCCTCAGGACTGCTGCAAAGGGGAAATCAAACGAAATATATCCAGAAGTGTCCGCGAGACAATTCGAATCTTTATTCGATCCTTATTCACCTAACCTGACCTTAATTACCGTAACCTATCTGGCATGTACGATCATGACAGGTTTCATATTTTTTATTTTCATGAACCTGCAAAGAAGCGAAACTGGATCCGAACTTTATTTTATTATGTAAGAAGTACGAGTATGGTGTCTCAACAAAGTTCCTACGATAGATAGATAGATAGATAGATAATCTCGTTTCCCAATGGATTAGGGTGAGAAGGCATAAAAAGCTCGAATGCGGAAGACAAAGTAGTGCCCCGCCCTCTGCGTCTATATGATGCCGCAACCCATGGTTTAGATTCGACGTGACACTGTAGATCTCCTGTCATATGGCTAGTGACGACTTCTTTTTTTCCAATATAAACATAGACCCCCTTCAGAAAAACCCTTTTTTATTTTATATATTTTCGTAAATGCTGCTCAAAATAAGTTTTATTTAAAATGTAACCTAAAAGTCGCCAACGAATGCGAAATCTTTCATTTGTCATATTTTAAATTATACTAATTTTTAATTAATATAAAGATAATATAAATATTTTTAAAATTATATTCAAATGTGCTTTAATTAAATACTTGATAAAATATCAACCTGAAGAGGTTCAAATAATGCAGAAAAACTTCTCTAAATATATTCTAGGACTATATTAACTCCAGTTAATGATAATTAACAATAATTTATTAGTTTAATTCATAACATATTAATTACATATAAATAAGTAACGAAAGAAAGCCAATCAAGGTATGGTTGGGATTTTGACTGTGGCATACACTTTCCGTTCTTAATTACTCCTAACTATTAAAAATGTAGAAAAGAGTTGAAAATATTAAGATATTCTCTTGGGGAGGAGTTTCACCAATAGATGGACTGCAGGGAATAAACCCATTCTCTGATTACAAAATTTACTTTAAAATATGGGTAAACTTTGGTATTTTGAAAGAATCAAAATAACACTTTTTTTTCTATTCGTTTTGTAAAGTTTAAATTTTGTTTTTATTCGAGATTAAAAATGGCGATTTTCAGTTATTGCTGTAAAATAATGTCAGATCCATTACGGAAACACTCCGGCGGGGAAGGAGTGAGTGAAGTGTGGGTAGCGGACCTTGGTAGAATTACAGAAACTGTGGTACTTATTAGCGTTTGTGCCAAAATTTAACTTAATACCCTAAAATGCATTCGTTTTCTAAAGTTTCGTTTGGATCAAATTGTGCCTTTCGATTGAGCTGATTTTCGTTTACGCTCTATAAATCTAACGTGAGAATTCCATTAACCTAACCTGATATAAAAGAAGAAAAGAATCTCCCTTTCACTTGGACAGAACGAAACAATATAAAATGAACACATTTTGGCTCCTAAGTTAAATTTGGGGACAAATGCCCAACAGAAACAATTAATTAATATAAAATCTTTTATAATTTTTTCAAAAGCATTCTGGATACTATTTCCCTTCGTTTTTATATAATTTAGAAAGCATTTTATTGGTTATACAATATATACTTATCTATAGGGTGGCCACAAAGTCCCTTCGCATGAAAAACTGGCAACATACATATATGCTGTAGTTTCACTGACAAAGGGACTTTCGCTACTCTGTATATATTTGATTTGAAATATTAAAAAAATTAAAATAGTTAAACCTAAGCTGTAGCATGTAGCTTCACGTCTAATTAAGAGATCTATTTTATCGATTTAAACTATACGTACTGAATATTTTTTTTTTTACAGTGCTACCTATTAGGACTTACGGAGGAAAAGTCACGCAGTTAGCAACATACAAACATTTGAGTTGGAATCTCATTTACTAAAAAATTTTAAGTTGTTCAACCGAATGAATCGAAATTTGAGTTAAAAAGCTCTTAAGAGCTAAAACGGATGGGGACTGGTAAGCATACCAAATGATCTGCACTAATCTTGCCACGAATTTTCAGCCCTTCATCTACGCTCGCAACTAGTTCCTTACCTTTCCTCTTCCTTGGTCTTATTATCGTCGTCATCTGGAAGGGCTCCGATCGGTTGAGATGCAACGGAAGGAAGGTTGCTCAAAATTACTCTTTGATCGCTGGAGCAAGTCAGTACCAACTGGTCGTAAAAGCGTTGAAACGCACACTCCAAACCCTTTGTTAAAATTACTAAATTAGTCAATATATATTTCTTATAGTTTTTATAAAAAAAATCTCATTTATAGCCTAAACTAATATTAAGTTATTAATACTGTATAACCTGTCCAATATAAATCAAACTTGCGTTTCAAAACTAAATCTACTAGGAGAAAAGTACTCAAAATTATCTGTAATGTAGGTTTGAGACCATGCGGTCGATTCATTTGTAAAATTTATATACATACTCTTAAATTATCAGCTAATTTCAGAGTTCAGTTGTATTTTTAACTTTTTAAACTTTTAACAGTTTTTCCAAACAGGATTCCAGTTTTGGGTTCAGAGGTGGCGCAAATGCATCACGTGTGAAGGAGATTACTTTGAAGAGTAGTTTTGGGTAGAGCAATAGTTGATGTACAATTATATACAGGGTGTACATAAAGACAGGATCTATTTTGTGAAATAATTATTTTTTTCTATTTTTCTTTTCAGAAGCCCTTAGAATGAATACAGAAGAGCGTGTGGCAATAGTAATTTGGCGAATCGAGGGAAAGAAATACAATGACATCAGAGAGAAGTTTAGAAGGAGATTTCATAAGCCGGGGCCAATAGACAAGACAATACGAAAATTGGTGAACAAATTTAAACGAACGGGATCTGTAAATGATGAAGCAAGATCAGGACGACAGTGTATGTCAGATCTTACTGTGAATGCAGTACGCGGAATTATCACTGAGGAGCCACGTACGTCCGTTCGTGCTGCATCACACAGACTCGGCCTCCCGACGTCATCTGTGCACAAAATTCTGAAAGTTAATTTGCAGAAGAAAAGCTATCATTTGCAGGTTTTACATGATTTACATGAGGAAGATTTCCCTCGACGAAGTGCTGTGTGTGCTGATCTCGTAGAACAAATCTGGAGTGATAATTTAATGGACAACATTCTCTTTAGTGATGAAGCCACTTTCCATACGTGTAGAAAAGTAAATCGCCATAACTGTCGAATTTGGGCAGATGAAAGACCGAATGATTTCGTCCAAAATTGAGAGAGACACTCCCCTAAAGTTAATGTCTGGATGGGTTTAACAAAATCTAAGGTTTATGGTCCTTTTTTCTTTGCTGAAGCTACAGTTACGGGGCTTATTTATCTGGACATGTTGCAGCAATTCCTTGAACTTCAGCTGATTGGGGATAGGATTGTTAGTACCGTCGTCTATCAACATGATGGTGCTCCTTGTCACTATGCCAAAATTGTTCAGGATTATCTAAATGGACGTTTTCCAAATCGCTGGATCGGACGCGGAAGCAACAAAAGACCTTGGCCAGCGAGATCACCAGATTTAACCCCTTTAGATTTCTTTGCGTGGGGCTTTATCAAATCGCACGTCTATCAGACGAAGATTACGAGTCTTGAAAACTTACGTACACGTATACGAACTGCTGCAGATAACATAACCCCGCAAATGCTCCAGAATGTGTTTAGAAATGCTGCGGAACGATTTGAGCTGTGCAGGGATACTGATGGGCGTCACGTCGAATCCTACTCTTAATTATTTAATAAATGTTACCACGTTATCATTTTATGATTGAATTCCATATAATTTCCAAGTGCTTCACAAAATAGATCCTGACTTTATGTACACCCTGTATATATATATATATATATATATATATATATATATATATATATATATATATATATATATATATATATATATATATATTATATATATATATATATATATATATATATATATATATATATATATATATAATTATATATACTGTAATATATTATATATACAGGGTGGGCCGTAAGTTTCCATACATAGGAAAATTTAAATTATGGTCTTCACGTGCGTCGGTATTTGGATCAGCAGTTTCCGGATGCTTGGATTGGTCGGCGTGGTCCTGTGGAGTGGCCTCCCAGATCCCCAGATCTCACCCCCCTTGATTTCTATCTTTGGGGGCACTTGAAGGCCATGGTGTATCAGGAAAAGATACGAGACATAAATCATCTAAACTTCAACTCACTTCAACTTCAAGCAGTGTTTCCCAACCGGGGGCCATGGCACATTTGAAGGGGGCCACAGGAAAATGTTATTTTGTAAAATAGAGTTAAATCTGCATATTACCTACTGAAAATAATGCTTATGGGGGCCACAGGAAAAAATAAGGTTCCTAAGGGGGCCATAAGCCAAAACCGGTTGGGAACCACTGAATTATTCTAAAGGAACGTATCACCAACGCCATTACAAGCATAACGTCAACTGTGCTAATGCGTGTTCATCAACAGTGGGGAACACGTATTGAAATGTGTTTTCAAAACAATGGCAACCATGTAGAGCATATTATATAAATAAAAATGGTTGTCCATAAAAAAATGTTTATTTTTCCTATGTATGGAAACTTACGGCCCACCCTGTATATATATATATATATTATATATATATATTAGTGATGTAGCGGATGTCATTTTTTTCACATCCGCGGATGCGGATGAGGATGTTTGATTTCAACATCCGCGGATGCGGATGTCTACATTTTCGTTATTTTTTAGGATATATTCGAGATTTGTTTTGTTTAACGTATATAATAAGTTATTATATAGAGAGAGCTGTAGCTATAATGTAGTATAATTGATTAATTGTACAATAATTGCTGTACTTTTCTCTGAACATAT
>JAJOZX010011513.1:0-42500 GCA_023014485.1 Bathynomus jamesi
TCTTGAGTATTTTTGCTTAGATTATATTTTTTATTTGGATTTCAGATAATTGACAAGATGGGTGACTATTGTACAGATGCAGAGGTGGTAATTGTTTTGCTACATGTTGCTGATAGAAGCCGCCAGAGGGAGACGTCAGTTATTTCATGAATGACATCATGACTTATCAGGGTAGTTACTTTACCAAATATTTGATATTTTTGCCGAATGTTCGGTGCCAAATACTGACTTAATTAAAATTTTATTTTCCAAATTTTGCGGAGATAGCTTCCTAACCCTAATTTAGGCTATATTGTTAAATTGGTGGGCTCTTTTCCGTTCTACTCCAGCAACAAAAAATGAAATTATATATTATTTTCTACTGTAGTTTTACTTGCTGAATTCAATAATATATATCTTATTTTGGAGAAATTAAGGATCTTTTCCGTTTGACTGCCGCCATTGAAACATAGTTAAACTCCAGCCTTCTTTAGTTAGCTTTATAATGCTAACTAACAAAAATATCACGACCTAACCTAACCAATCGTCAAGGTCGTACAGTTGACCTAACGATTGGTTAGGTTAGGTCGTGATATTTTCGTTAGTTAGCCTTATAAGGCTAAGTAAAGAAGGCTGGGGGCACTCACCTCTTATGTTTCAATGGCGGCAGTCAAACGGAAAAGATCCGAAATTAATAACAAAAGAGTTATAGTCCGTTTATTTTTATTTAAAAGTAGAGATTGCATTTAAGATTTCAATAAAAATGTCCTTTCCTTTTTGTCTTCTCCACAGAAATTCACATAAATAAGAATCTATCATATTTCTAGATGTTCCCCAATGTCTCTCGTTCCTTTGTTTAGCTAAATCAACTGTACGCTAGGGGGGAGTGAAAAACTCATTTTTCGAATTTTCAAATTGGCTAGTGTGGAAAATGTGTGGAGTAGTGAGGAAATAAGCTGGTATAAATTTAAAATCATAACATTAATATCTTCAGGTGCCACAATGACCTTCAATATTGAAAAAAATTGAAAAAAGCAGATTTTAACCAATAATTACAGAAGAGTCCACGATGCACAATAGACAAGAATTTATTCACACTTGTATAAAAATAGCTTAGTCAACCTTTAAAAAAAGTTTCTATTCTCTAAAAACAGTTTTCTATAGTCAGCTCACTCAGCTGTCACGTGAGTACCTCGGTTCAGTGTAGCTGTCGCTCTCGTAGCAGGTGGTGTTCTGTTGTTGGCGTTACTCAGATAGTCTAAACTATATTTCTTATATATTTTGCATTTCTGTATTGTGTTGCCCTAAGTTTGCCATGTACTATTAACTGAAATTAACGTATAATTGATATTAGCTCTTTCTTTTTCAGATTTGTATACTTTCAAAATGTCTCGAGTTTGTGCAAAATCAACCAGGGCCTCAACTGAGTGCCCCATGTTTGGTATGGGGGAAGATTTGTGGCACAGGAATCTTCCTACATACGAAGGAGTTTTTAAATATTACTTGTTTGTAAGAAACGATTTGAAACAGAATACTAATAAAGATCCTTCAATATCTCAAATATTAGAACAAGTTGTTGATAAATTGAAAACAATTTGGGAAAGTGCTTCCGTCCCAATTCTGTCAGACAGGCGAATTGAAACAATGTTCAGAAGCTACCACGAAAAGTATCGTGTCATTATGAAGCCATACCAAAGCAGAAAAAATTCTGAAGCTTACAAAGCAAAGATTGATATGTTCAAAAAGAAGCACACACGAAACTTTTTGACATTGCAGCGTGCAAGTGCAAAGTACTAACACAATGTTCTTGTCCCAAAGAAAAAACGGTTCCAAAGGAAGAAGTGACGTTCCTCTTAGATCAAAGGAGTGAAAGAAAACTGTTTATTGATAGAGTAGATATTACACTCTCAAAGAAAAAAGCATCTACGTTGCTAAGAAAGCAAAAAAGAAGCTGTGAGGCTCACCAAAGAATCTTCACAGGAGAAATTGCAGGATACAAATGTTGAATTATCATCATCGACATCAAATAGTGAAAGTGAATCTGGCGAAATATCAGACGATACATTTCCAGAGCCAGTTAGCTCGAAGAGAAAGCTCGAACAACCTGAAGAACAATTATTCAAGAAAAGGAAAACTACAAATCTACCTTCAGTGGCTACTGCTTGTGACAGGACTGCAGTTTCAGATCGAGCTGCAGCATTCATTGTTAGTGCAGTATTGCAAGATATTGGAGAAGTTTCTATTGACAATACATCTGAAGTAGTGGATAGGAGTAAAATCAGAAGAGAAAGACAAAGAAGAGATCAGAAATTATGAAAGATCAAAATCAGGTCCCAATCAGAGGAATCTATTTTGATGGTCGAAAGATTCTACACTCTTCCAAGAAAAAAAAGAGTCCAAAGTATATCAGAAGAAGGTAACAGAAGAACATATCACTTTAGTGAGAGAACCTGGTTCAGATTATTTGGGCCATTATTCTGTGAATTCTGGATCAGCTGAAGAAATATGTAAAGGAATGTTTGAGTATATTGGAAATAATGACATGAACCTGGAAAACCTTGTTGCCATTGAATGCGATGGTGCAGCAGTCAACACTGGAGAAAAGGGAGGCGTTATAAGGCTTATAGAATTGAAGCTGAAGAAGTCAGTTCAACATTTAGTGTGCCAGCTCCATGCCAATGAATTGCCATTACGCCATTTAGTTGCAAAGCTGGATGGAAAAACATCTGGCCCCGCGGATTCACCGGTCCTATTGGCAGGGAATTAGAGAACTGTGAGAGTCTTCCTATTGTCGAGTTTGAAAGGATTGATGCTGAGGAACCAACTGTAGACTGTGAAGATCTTAGCACCGACCAAAAATATCTAATTGATATTCATCAGGCCATAACAAAGGGATATTGCTCTCCAGATCTTGCTCATCGTAGTCCAGGCAAAATGGCACATTCACGATGGCTGACTACAGCAAATCGTTTGCTTCGTCTATACGTTTCAACTGTAAGTCCATCTGAGAACCTCATGAACATTGCTTCTTTTATAATGAAGGTCTACATCCCAATGTGGTTTTCTATTAAGCAAAGTACGTCTTTTGTCAATGGCTCAAAACATGTTTTCAAAACTATTGAACTAACAAGAACACTGAATGACGAAGTAAAGGATATTGTAAACCCTGTCATACAAAAAATGCATTTTTTGCAAATCCAGAAATATTCTAGCATCAATGATTCATGATGACCGCAGCGCCATAAGAGAATTAGCGTGGAGGCGAATAAAGAAAGCAGGCAAACAAACAAGGAAAAAGTTGTGAGGCGTTTCACAGTACCTGTTATTCAATTTGAAGCTACTGATTATACTGATTTAATTAATTGGCAAAAATGCATTGTCACTCAACCACCTGTGACAAGACACCTGACAGAAAATGAGATTGAAGAATTCATAGAAAACAAGAGTACCCCTCCATTCGAGAAATTCCCTTGTCATACACAAGTAGTAGAAAGAATGGTAAAATTAGTGACTGAAGCATCATCAAAAGTATTTGGATTGAACGCGCGAGATGGCTTCATAAGATCAACACTTCAGTCACGTAAAAAAAATGCCATCATTCGAAAGTAAAGCTGAATATAAAGTTTAAATAAAACGTTAATAGAAAAAAACATGCGCAAGGATGGGTGGTTGGGAGGCCCGGGTAGGGCGGGTCATACTATGCATTTTTTTTAAATCAATGGAGAGGGGTGTTCAAATGACGTATTTTGGTGTATAGAACACAATTCTGAAGAAAATATTGGTAATTATTCGTTTTAGTGTTTTTCCTCCTTTCTGAACCAAAACACATTTTCCTGGTGTTTTGTGGTGTGATTTGTTCAAATCTGAACTTCGTTTCTTTGGGAAATGAGCCGTTTTTGAGAAATTTTAAAATTGAAAATTTCTCAAAAACGGCTCATTTCCCAAAGAAGCGAAGTTCAGATTTGAGCAAATCACACCAAAAAACACCAGAAAAATGTGTTTTGGTTCAGACCTAACCTAACCTAAACTGACCTAACCTAACAAACTGACCTGACCTGACCTGACCTAACCTAACCTAAACTGACCTAATCTAACCTAAACTGATTGGGTTTTGTTGCCAGACCGTAATATCCAGCTCTTCACGTCTTTCCAACAACAGTCAATATTTTGAATGTGAATGGTGTCTTCCACGAACCGCTGTGAATGGTTGACTGTCCGGTGAATGTAGCCTAGATTTCCAAGTTGAGAATACGCACGCCACTCGTCGGAATAGATTGTAGTCCCAGGCCTAATATGTTGCTGGATCAGGCGAACAAGAGTTGTTGCGTCTCTCTGAGGAACCGCAAACAACAGTAGTTTTTTGGAACTGCGTTCCAAGGTACCAAAAACCCAGGCAATCGCAACCTCCGGCAAACCATAATGAAAACCAGACTAAAGCATTCTTGAATGAGTATGTATTATGAGAGATTCAAAATGTACGTCTCTGATTGGTCGGATAAGGTCACGTGAAACCAAAACGAGATGTAATTGGTTGTTTTGACCTATGTTTCCTAATTTTGCCACGAGATGTCTCCCCATAAAACTGGAGAGGGCGACGTTCGTTAAAATTTTAACAGCGTTAAGAGCTAAATACTCGGTCAATGGCCTATAATGGCTGCTTTTTTACGTCTAAATTTTTTTTTTTTCATAAAAAATAATTATTACATTTCCTTGATTTTTATCAGTTTCCCTGAGGTTTCAAGGTGTCCTGAATACGAATGTATATGTTAAATTGTCATAGAATGTCTCCTTCTATCGAAAACGAACAAAGCATTAAAACGAATATTAACCAAAATATTTAATTCTGATAACCCTAACCTACATCATTTTGCAGTTGATTATTATTAAATTGTTGATTATTTTACTATTGTAGTTACCCCAGAATATGTCTTCTCACGTTTTTATCATGGCTGCTCACGTTATCTCTCATAGAGCATTGTTCTAACTAATTCATATAAACACATATAATGTAATTCATATAATAATAATAATATTTAAATACTCAAATAAAAAGGTGTGCCATTCCACTTAATTGTAATTATCATACAGTTTGGTATATGAAATATTTTGACGGTTTTCTGGCGCGCATAAGGCCATTTTCTGAGCCACCTTTCTCAGAGGCTAGAATGTAACGTTTCAGAACATTCTAAAACGTTTTGTGAAATATTTGAAGTGACTCATGATTTATGAAGCTATTTTACCACCTCGGCTTGCAGTGAGGGGATAGATTTAGTGATTATCTACTGATATTTTTTTTGTTACTGTTCACATGTGGGTATTATTCTGTTATATTTTAGAAAAAGCTATTTCTACGCATATTATAGTGATACATTGAGCAAAATTTAATTAACAACTTTGATTTGAGCTAAAATTAGGTGGTTCATTTTTAGTACAACTGAGCAGTATGAGGCCTATTTCAATGTTCTAAAGAATATTTTTAGGATGTGTTTCTTTAGTTTTTTTAGAGTACATGAACAAATTATTTGCATTACAGACAACAGATAAATTAGCATTTTATAACATTTTGAAACCAAAAAAGCATAATGTGTTTAGCATTTGCAGATAAATTTGTTCTTGCCCATTTCAGCTCTTTTTTTAACCAAGAATTTTGCGCTGAAAAGAGTTAATACCTGTCTGTAGTGGATACTTAACTGTTGTATTATTGTTTTTATTTCAGTGTGAACTCATTAAGAAAATGGCTCAAGTCAGAACAAGGACGAAATCAAGTTCTCATCTGAGTAATCTTGTTGGCACTGGCCGGGAGCTGTTGGTGTCTGAACTGCCAACTGTGAGGGATATCCTGAGGTATGGCATCTACTTGAGGAAGCAAAGTGAAGATGACAGGAGGAACTACCCAGTGGACAAGCTGGTGAGTGACATCTACCCTGGTCTGATTTGTCAGTGGAGCAAAGCTAATGCTCTTTTCAAGCCACGTGTTATCAATGAAAAAGTGACCATCATGTCCAAGCTCAAGGAGGTCTGGAATCAGGCAATGAAGTTTTCTCTTGGGAAGGGCAAACTTGATGCCAAAGAGAGGTTCATTGTCAAGTTAGACAAGTTCTTTGATATTTTGACTTGCAAGTGTCAGATTACCAGTTGTGAGGGGGGAGGCTGTGAGGGCTGTGTTATCCAAGCCCACATTAACTGTTCCTGCAGCAGAGAGAAAAAGATTCCTGTGAAAGATCTTGCCTACATCAAGGGACAGAAAGAGAAGGTTGGAAGTAAGGGACCCCACCAAATAGGGGGTCCTGATCTACCAGAGCACAAGAGACAGGTGAGGACATTGAAAAGGCAGTGGATGGAAAGGAAGGCAGAGAAAAGGAGAAGGAGCAAGGAGGAAAGTGCTGCAGTAGCAGAGAAGGCAGCCAGGAAGGATGTTAAGAGATTTTTGGCAGATGGTGATGAGGATCTGGAATTGGAGAGAAGTGGTGATGAAGATGAGTTTGTTCGTGAAGTTGAGCTCTTCCCTCAAACTGACCCTGAGCCAGCAGCTTCGGCAAAGGTACAGAAAAACTATGATGAGATTCAAAACATTGCCCTTGCTAGTGTAAGGTATGGCATAGGGCTGAGGCCAACTGCAGCGATAGCAACAGCAGCTCTGATTGACGCAGGAATCATCACAGAAGACAATACAAGTAAAGTGATTGATAAGAGCAAGGTCAAGAGAGCACAGGAGAAGTTGATGAGAGAGCTGGGGGAACAGTTCGAGAAGAAGTGCAGGGAGGAGGGGGGGATCTCTTGCATCCTCTTTGATGGGCGGATTGACCTGACCAATGTGATGATGGAAGCTGAGGGCAGTGACCAATCTTTTCCCGCAAAGATCAAGGAAGAACACTATAGTGTTGTTAGTGAGACCAGCAGGAAGATGATGTCCAAGTCTGAGTCAAAGCAGGATTTGTGCAACCTGGCAAAGTTCAAGATGTCAGAAGAATGATCTTTGTAATTATAGCCAGTGATATACATGCAGTTCACCTATTAATAAATATATGTAAAGTTGATTTGGCCTTGTCAATATAAATGATTTACCTTATATCTTTTAATATATTATAAAGGGGTTCAAAAGGGTAAAATTGGCAATTTAGAAATACAAAATGATGTAGGTTAGAGTTATCCTATCCAAAAAATAAGCTCATATTTGAATTCCCCATGTAAAAACACACAATTTAGACACCCCTGATGGTAGGATTTCCTTCAGATTCATGTTGTCACCTGAGTACGACCCGCCCTAGTGGGAGGGCATGGGTGGAGCTCGACACGCAGCCACCTACCTCCTCGTGGTGAGTTCTGGATTATTTAGATCATTAATCAAAAGAACATTGATCTAAATAAACTAAGAGCTGCGTAATTCAGTAACTATTTTGGTAATTGGAACACTTAATATATAATAATAAGTAAGTAAGTTTCAGTTATTGTACTAATGCAGAATATAAGAAAATCATTATATTTCACTTTTTTCGACGGCTTTGTGGCACCTGAAGATATAATTTCGCAGGACTAATATTTATGCACAGTCATTATCTATAGCACCCACATATTTTCCGCACTAGCCATATTTGAATTTCGAAAAAAGGTTTAAAAACCTCATTTTCGATCCGCCCTACGTGTACGCCCTTGACGATTGGTTAGGTTAGGTCGTGATATTTTCGTTAGTTAGCCTTATAAGGTTAACTAAAGAAGGTTGGGGTAGAACGTTATTTCCTTAACTATGTTTATGAAATTCCACTTATCATCCATAACAATATCTACAAAAGAGAGAAAAAAATTAATAATTATAACCATAACTAATTAAAGCACGAATACTTTCTCCAAAATAAAATATATATTATTGAATTCAGCAAGTAAAACTACACTAGAAATTGTTGCTGGGGTAGAACGGAAAAGATCCAATTGGTGTAATTTGTAAACCTAAAATTCTGAAGTTTGATTTATCCGTATTCGCCCTTAGCCCCACCTTCCTGCAGAAAAAAAAACTTGGAAGAATTGAATTTGCATTAAATTGTAAGTATATGAAAATTTGATTTGAGTCTTAATACCAAAATAACTATTGGCCTACCTTGGTACATATTTCTAAATCAATCGAAACGATTGAATTTTACTTTCAATTCTAACGTAGGTTTGCCAGATTTTTCAAATGGGCCATGCGAGAAAAGTTTTATTTTTTAAGACCAATTTTTTTCAAGTTGAAACTAGATTTCTTCAATAGTTACAACAAACAAAATTAGAAACATTTTGTTAAAAAAAATTCTTAATCAATTAACAATTAAACATCGTGAATAATAATATTGAAATTATTATACATAATATTGAAATTATCATAGCATTTTTTTGGGGGGACATTTTCAATGGATTTTTTGATTGGCAACCCTAATTCTAAGCGTTTTAAAATTTTATTAATTAAAAAATTGAACCATATCTTTATTCAGAAAAAATATTACATAAGTCATAAGACATACAATATTAAATAGTTCAAGCGAAACGTCACATTAGGGTGGCCATTTCCAAATTTCCAAAAAGGAGGACACTGCGTATGTGGCCGTACGTTAATATAACTGAAAGAAATGAATATTGATTTTTACTCCTTGGGCAGACTGACTGTCCGACTCGTAGTCATGAAACTGAAAACAAATGCGGCTTATCAGCAGTGTTGCCAACTACATATAATAAAAATACGTTAACGGTTATTATGTATGGCCTTCAGTACCCGCTATTTTAAGTGTACCCGAGGTAATTTATATAATTCTTTTTAGCCAGACCCCAAAAAGGAGGACAAATTAACGTCCGGCTCAAGGTGGCTCCGGATGGAGGACAGAGTGCTCAAAAGGCGGACTGTCCAGCCTAAAGCCGGACGTCTGCCCACCCTACGTCACATTCATTTTGGCTTACACAATATTGGCAGTTAGGTTTGATTTTGTATTTAGTTGCTAATCAAAGCAAGCTTATCCGAATATGCCATTGGTCGCTAGATAATGCGTTATTAAGTCATTATTTTAACACTTTATATACTATAATTTTGAGTAATTAGGGGTTATTTTTATGAGTCGAACACTAGCATCATTTAATATCTGAAAATTATTAATATTCAAATTAATATTCAAGTTTTCTCCATTGTCAAGGGTTATTCTGCTTCTACAGTGTTCATATATATATTATATATATATATATATATTTCCCCTCGTGCTAAATGAGCAGTCATTTTCAAATGACGAGGGTGGAGCGAGAGGTTATCATCACTTTGCCAGTTCTAAAAAAACTTAAATAAAAATGCTGTTATTTGTGCCTTATCATGCAAGAGGGTCTTCAAGTCTTTCCATTAGTGGCAAGTTTATATACTGTAAGTTATCCCTTTCCTGGATATTGAAAGATTTCGGCTTTGTTTTAGCTCAGGGTTTCTTAACCTTTTTTCTCCACAACCCAAATTATAGTCGTGGCGGTAGCTCTGCGACACACACACCACACACACACACACACAGATATATATATATATATATATACACACACACAATATATATATATGTAAGAGAGAGAGAGAGAGAGAGAGAGAGAGATTAATAATACCAACTAAAATGAAGTTAAGTAAAATAACATAACTCACAACATTAATAGATTCATAAAATAGACAAAATGAGACAAATAATTCAAACTTGAACATAAAATTCAATAAGAAAACAGATTTATTCGTAAGATTTTATTAATGAGAGCTTTGGCTTTGCACTAATTTGGACAGATCTTCAAAACGTGGTGTTTTTGACTTGTTTCTTGGTAGACTCAACAACTTAGTCCCATCTATTAAGTTCACGGTTGAAAAAGAAAATGATGGACGCTTATCTTTTCTGGATCTAAAAATTTGGAGATGCTCTTGTAAGTTCAAATTTGGAGTTTATCGTAAGCCTACTAATAATAACTGTGCATTTTCATTCTGGCCATCATCCCTCGATTAAATCTTCTATTTTCTCTGCTATATTTCTTAAAGCATTGAGAGTTGTCAGTCCTGAATTTTTAGATTCCGAGCAATGTTCCCTCTAATTTTTTTTAGTCCGTGTGCGCAAGAAATTTTCGTTGTGCACACATTTAGATTCATGGTGAAAAATTGTGCAACCTTTTCTGAGCGCTATTATCTTCAAAATTAAATATATATAAATATTAAATACTTAATAAATATTATTTCCATAAGGTGATAGCTTGATCATTACGGTACTATTAAATGGATATTAAAAACTGCTTACATTATATATTCTTAAAAAAGAAAACATTTTATCCATTCTAAAAATATGAATAAAATAAAAAATAGTGAAATAAAATTCAACAAAATAAAGAAATAAAATAAAAATAACTAACTGAAAATGACTATTTTAGTTATCATTTCTCAAAACAATTTTTAGCATTTAGCAATTTAAAATAAAATATCAAGATTAATACATGATTTTATCCATTCACAAAATAGGAATAAAATAAAAAATAATTTTATTTTTTATGAATTATGAGATAATTACTATTCGTTTTTATGCAAAATAAGAAAGAAAAGGTTTATATTCAATGCGTTAATGTAATAAAAGAAAAAACTGCAAATACATAGAGTAAAAAAAAATCTGTATTGCGTAATTGCGCGGACGTCGGCGAAGTCGGGCGGAAGGGGTTAATACTTAAAAGAGCGACTATAGAGTACAGTATGTTGATGCAAATGGTCAGACCTTGTGTGACGGTATATTTTTGAAATTACTTCATTTACTGTCGTGACTCATGATACACTTGAGCCTGTGCGCATTTTATTTTGCTGTGTGCGCGGGTTTTACAACGCGTGTGCGCGCACACACGCGCACACCTTAGAGGGAACATTGAAATTTCCGAGTTATGCAATATCATGAATATTGGTACTAAATTATGTTATCCTCTTTCGTTTTTCGATAACTGCCTAAGGAAAGCGAAGAATAGGTATTATAATAATGTAACTGTAAAGGAATTTGAGTGTAAAAATATCCTTAGCCTACCTTACCATGTTAATTTTCAATATCTTCCGACTTTATTTAAAGCAATTGGCATCAGTGTAGTCTTTAAGTATAATAATACTGTTAAATCACGCCTAATAAAGAATAGCTCGGATAATGTGGTTGGTTGTGTGTATTCGATCGGATGTACACAATGTAACTCAGTATATATAGTCCAAACAGGTAAAACGTTAGATATTAGGGTAAAATAGCATAAATATGCGTGTAGAACAGCAAATAATTCCAATGCATTGTTTAACCATATGTATAGATGTAATCATAGCATCAAGTGGAATAGTTCTAAAGCGCTTGTTAAAAACAGAGATATAATTGAAAGAAATATTCTAGAATGTGCATTTATCCATTTTAAAAATAATTTCAATAACAGTGCGGGAATGTATAAAATTGACAATATCCTGTTAAAATTCCTTCTGCCTCTCATTAATTCTTGTTAATTATGTGCTAATTGTTTTGGTTTCCGTCCCGCTGTATATTTTATGGGCATCTTGCCTTCTCTCTTCACTCCCTAACGAGGTGTAATTCTGAATACACTAAAGGCCTTGGAATCGTTTTTCTTTTTTCTTGTGGGTGGGTTTGCATCATATATATATATATATATATATATATATATATATATATATATATATATATATATAAAGGTCAACGAATGAAAAAGTTCATTAAATACTAATTTTTTCATGCAGGAAGGAGGGGCCAAGGGCGAACGCTAGCAAAACGTCCCCATAGAAAAAGAGAGCCAAAATACAAATATTATTATTATTTTTTTTTAATTTTGAAAAGATTTTGTAGTGTGTAAGATGGATGTATGTATGTATAGTGAGAAATAGAGAGAGAAGTGTTTGAGAGCATGCTGGACTTCTCACAGGGGTAAATGAGACAGAAAAGAATCAGCTAAGTAGGATAGTGAGAGGAGAAATGGGAGTTCCAACACTCCCTGTCTCCTGCCTAACGTTCACCCCCCTTCTCCAGGAGTACTTCCCCTGTCGATTGGTGTATACCGGACTCAATTAAAATTAGAAACGTTCTATTTTGTTGGTGTCTTCAGAGCCACGGACATTTTTCTATCCTAATTAATCGCTACGAGGTGATTTTATATTGTGCTTAATTTAAGACTGCCATTGGTGACATAGATTGTACTAAATGCTGGGCAAGTTTTGTTGTAAGATGTAGCATTAAGACGTCTAGTTATTATGTCAGTTAGGGGTAAAGACCTGTAGATTTACTGGTAGGCTTAGCTGAATTGGTTTGGCCTATTGTTTTGTTACCAGCTAGCTAATGGTCACCTACATCTCTAAGCGGGGTCCTGCCACGAAGACCTGAAGCAAAGTGTCTGTAAGCATTATTTATATCTAACTTCTAACCTAAGCCTAGCTGGGTCTAAAACCCATACTATTACACATCGATTTTTTTTAGAACTTACTGTACTGCATTGTATACATCCCATCTGTGGTGGACCTACAAAAACTGCTATGAATAAACTCTGTTGCTTATAATAATATTTTCCGCATGCTATGTATATGTAGGGAACCAAAATGGTGCAGTGCCAGTTTTATGTTTACTACGCGTAACCTACCTAGCAGTACCAGCCAAATGTTAACCCAGAAGAATATATATAATTTTATTACTACGGTCCAAAACAGCTCTAATGTGTTATTGTGCAATGTCCTGTCCTCAGATACTGTGTACCTCTCACCTATATGGCAGTCTTGGTTTAGACAACTGCTGGTGTACAATGCCTTATTTTTGTAATGTAGCAAAGATCGTATTTGTATATAAAGTTAAATGTATGATAAGATTGTACGTGTATGTTGGATTAAATGGCTATGCTGGCCTTATTTTTGTACTTGTATGTTAGGTTAAGTGGCTATGCTGGCCTTATTTTTGTATTAAGATTGTACTTATATGTTAGGTTAAGTGGCTATGGATTGCGAATGATCCACAACAAAGATGTTTTGTTTGTTTTTTTGTTTGTTTGTATTTAACTCCTCAATTATAATAGAGAGTATACAGGGCCGGATTAAGCCCTAGTAGGCTGGTAGGCTAATCGTAAAAGTGGCCTGTTATGTTTAGGCTCACGCTAACATCTGCCTAGAAACTCAGGTTTAGTAATTCTACAAAATAACCTATGGTATGTACACTCAGTATTGGCAGCTACAACACTTGTTTACAACATAGTATTGTTCAAGAAAAGACAATGAAACGAACAAATTTACTACTGTAGCCTGTACATATGAGACAAAACCTTTGGATATACAGGGTGGGCCGTAAGTTTCCATACATAGGAAAAATTAAACGTTTGTTTTTATGTTTCAGATACCCTAAGAATATGCGTGTAAGATCTTGTTTACTGATGAAGCAAATGTTTACGTCAATGGAGAGGTTAATCGGCAAAACATACGTTATTGGAGTAATGCTAACCCTAACTGGCTGAGTCCGACGAAGATACAAGGTGCCGGTAAAGTGATGGTGTGGGCCGGGATATGGGGTGACAGAATTATTGGACCAATTTTTTGTCAGTGGAAATCTTAATGCCGAAAGGTATCTTAACATGTTGCAAGAAGAGATTTTCCCATCCCTGCTAAACGAGGAAGGTAACTTCCCAGTTTACTTCCAGCAAGATGGAGCTCCACCTCATTATGGTCTTCACGTGCGTCGGTATTTGGATCAGCAGCAGTTTCCGGATGCTTGGATTGGTCGGCGTGGTCCTGTGGAGTGGCCTCCCAGATCCCCAGATCTCACCCCCCTTGATTTCTATCTTTGGGGGCACTTGAAGGCCATGGTGTATCAGGAAAAGATACGAGACATAAATCATCTAAAGGAACGTATCACCAACGCCATTACAAGCATAACGTCAACTGTGCTAATGCGTGTTCATCAACAGTGGGGAACACGTATTGAAATGTGTTTTCAAAACAATGGCAACCATGTAGAGCATATTATATAAATAAAAATGGTTGTCCATAAAAAAATGTTTATTTTTCCTATGTATGGAAACTTACGGCCCACCCTGTACTTTGGTTCAAAAGATTATGTAAAACATAATGACTCCAGGTTCTCCAGAGTCAGGCAGAGCTTCTGGTTCGGCCTGTTTCTCGGGTTCGACGGCCTGTTCTGGTTTGGCGTTTCCCTCAACTTCGGAAAAAGTGGCCTGGTACATTCGTGGCCTGGTAGGCTATAGCCTACTTCAGCCTATTGGTTAATCCACCCTGAGCGTATACCTCTCGTACACCTAACTGAAAGTATACCCAACTGAACTTGCTCGTTCAGTTAGGACGCCGCTCGACAGTATTGAGACTCCTCTGAGTCGTGGGTTTGAACCCCACTGCTGCCCAGAGCAGGACAGTTGTCGTTTCTTCAATTGTTAATTCCCTTTTTCCACATTCTTTTGTAATAGTTTCAAGTGGTTTTAATACATGAATGTGTTTATCAATGATGTTCCACCGATAGAGGCTCTCCAACATGTAGCAAGAACTATTCCATCGTGTTACATCTTGACTCAGTTTATGCTTTGGTATTCAATTGCTCCTGTAAAGTAAGCAGTTTTGTCATTCCTGATGATTTGTGGTGGAAATGACTAACAGTACTCTTCCATATAGCGAGAATATCTTTAAATGATTTTCGTGTTGAAATCGAGTCTCCAAAAGGAGTTGCCAAAAAAAAACAAAAAAAACTGCCATTGAATTCCACTTTCTTGATTACCCGCCATCATGTTTGGCGTATCCACAACAACTCGCATGATTTTACTCATGAAAAACCAGCAAACTGAATGAATTCCAAACATTAAATATAGACATCATAATATTAAAATCTATCACAAATCTTATGAAGATTTAAATAATCGCTAATTATTACAAGGCTCACATTCAAAACCTGTCGTAAACCTTCAACAGACTCAAAACGTTCATAAGTGAAGGTGTATAACTGAACGCACAAACATGCGCACATCTGTGCGCATTGAGTCAACCAGCAATTAGTTTAAGGGGTAATAGAGAGGATGTTATCTAAATTGAAGCATACAAAGTTTACATTTTGTAATTAACATTAAACACTTTCTCTTGCTTTGATATGTAGGCCTATATTCGGTATTTTCGCACCGAATATTCGGTTTTGTAAATTCAGATATTCGGCACATCTATAATATATATACAGGGTGTCCGAGAATTATCTGTACAATTTTTGGCTGTTATTAAAAGTCAACCATGAAGTGTAGAAATTCCAGTGTTGTCCCATTTTACAGAGAATCTCATTAAGTTTTTTCTGATCCAAGTTTTGACAGTTTTTTAGAATTCCAGTGTGTCCGAAAATTCTGTACAATTTCATCTTTTAATAAAATTCTTGATAACACACGTAAATTCTTAAACAAGATTATTTAGAATCTGTATTTTCAAAAGTTTCTTTTATTAAAGTAACGTTGATACAAACATTCGATATGTGCACCATTAGTGATTCGCAAAACATCCAATCGATACTCCAAATGTTGTTATGTACGCTGCAGCATATCCACATCAATTCGCTCAATAGCAGCTGTGATTCTTGCTTTTAAATCATCAATGTCTGTCACCCGCGTATTGTACACAAGATCTTTGATCTTTGGTATCAGAAAAAACTTAATGAGATTCTCTGTAAAATGGGACAAACTGGAATTTCTACACTTCATGGTTGACTTTCAATAACAGCCAAAAATTGTACAGATAATTCTCGGACACCCTGTATATATATATATATATATATATTATACTACAAAATTAACTTCACCAGGATTCGAACCCAGTACCTTTTGAGTAGAAGTCGCCTTTCCATGCAAGTATATCTCTGTAACAATCTTAGATTCCGCGGTATCACGTCGATATCTGCTTGCATGATCAAAGATACATGGCGTCAGCGGTATGCTTTTTAAGTGGTATCTGCATTGCGGGTTTTTTAATATAAAAAGAGTTTAAGTACTGAAATGAGGGTATACGAAAGTGTGTGTACGTTTTTGAGACAACGTGCATATATATATATATATATATATATATATATATAAGTATATATATATACGAAAAATCGGAGCAGTATATAGACAACGGAAAAAAATCCCTAAAAAATATCCACGAATGCAAAACTGAAGAATTGAGACTCAAGCTAAGAAAAAACTCACGAAATAGAACTGGACTTAAAAAATTATTCATCCACAAGACAAACGAGGAGGAAATCAAGGTAGCAAAAAACATAAAATAACTCAAAATACTTTTACGCCTTTGCGAAAAGAAAATGAAGTGTAAAGAGAGTATTGGTCCGTTAAAGGATAGAGTAAATGAATACACAAATTATCGAGAAGAGATGAGCGAATTTCTTGAGGAAAAGTGCATAAGCCCGGAGTAAAAATAGAAAATCTGGATGAATTTCTTGACATAGATACAAATCAATCAAGAACAAGTACGGATGTGAATTTATTAATGGATTTTGAATTCTTGGAAGAGGATATAATTAAAGCTCTCTCACAAACACATGAAAATTCACTATCAGGGACAGACACATTGTTGTGGGTACGTGTGGAGGGGTCTTGAAATCCTCTCTATTCACACGCGTGTTCGAACAAATGGCGGTTCAATGATTACTCCACGGATATTCAGAAGGGCACTAATATCCAAAAAAACAGTATGACAATTATAAAAAAAAATATTTAATATACACCCTTATAAGGGTAGTGAATGCCCACCAATCCCGAAGATAAGAATAAGGATCAAAATTAATTAAACCACTCAACAAACCCTTTCCCGTCAACGAACATTTATAGCACACAGTAATAAGTCCGAAACAGTGAATGGAAAAATTGTTTCCACGACTGAGTTGAGTCTTTGAAAGAGAGATCCAGGGTGGTAGAATCAATCACGAGAACGAACGTCATCCAACCATGGCAATTTTACACTAAGCTTCGGTTCCCAAAATGAGGCCTAAAAGAAATAAATTCAAAGGTGGGCAGGACCGAGTTCCAAAAGGACCGAACTCCAGGAACTCGGTCCTTTTTAAGGACCGTGAGCAGGAAAGTCGGTCCTTTTCTCAGTGAGGACCGAAATGAGGAGCGACGGTCCATTTTTAAGCAATTCCGGACGGTCTTTTTTAGTGATTTTAGTGTGTTTTAGTGATTATTTGAAGTTCTAAAGAAGATGGATCGTTTCCTCCAGAAGACTCAGAAAGAGACTGAGACTGAACTGAAACTTGTTTCAGCACACCTGGAGGAGACGAAGAATCTACTGATGTTAGTGCTTCAACTTCAAGTCAAGCAACTGGAGCTCCTAGCGGAAGAACTGAACCCGGCAATCCCTGGCCGTACCTGGACAAATACTTTGAATACCTGGGCCCCAAGGGTGAGCAGAACCTGGAGTACAAGTGCTTGCTGTGCCTGCCGAACAAGAACATCCTCTCGACAAGCAACAAGAGCCAAAACAACCTCAAGCGACATGTCTCCAGGCGCCACCCTCACGTCCAGAACCAGTTCGACCAGTGCATCAAGGACGGACTTCCTCCTGGCAGCTGCGCTACACCCCAAGTTCAAATTGGGCTGGGTGAGCTGGTGGAGGACGACGTCATGTATGACGTCGAGGAGATCAAGGCCAAGGTGAAGCAGATGATGTCTATGGTGGAGAGGATTCTGGCAAGAGCGACTCAGGCAAGGACACCAGCAGCAGCGAGGGTGAGAATGACCAGGACAATGACGACTTCTTTGAGGCTCTCTACGAGGGCGGGGAGAAGACGAAGGAGACCGGGACCAAGTTGGTGGAGACATTCTCAGCGAGAGGCCTGTGAAACCCTTCATCTTCAACAAGGACTCGTTCCCCAGCCCGGCGTTGAAGGACTTGTTCATCAAGTTTAACACGCCTATCCCATCCAGTGCCGCCGTGGAGAGGCTCTTCTCTTTGGGGAAGGACGTCCTCAAGCCGAAAAGGTCAGGGCTCAGTGACAGCCATTTTGAAATGCTAGTCTTCTTGAAGGGAAACTCAAGCATTTAACTCAATAACTTTTTTCATCATTTATGTATTGTATTAATTATAATTTACGTTAATAAAATTAAAGATTTCCGGTGTCTTTAATTTCATTTTTCATTTATATCAAATTTTTCACTTATATTATATATAAGGACCGAGGACCGAGTCGTTCCTAGGTCCTATCTTCAGAAAGGACCGTGACCAGGACCGTCGGTCCAGTTTGAGGCAAGGACCGGGACCGGGACCGGGACCGTCGGTCCTTTTTGAGGCCCGGGTGCCCACCTTTGGAAATAATATATAGTACCGAGCACTTTTCAAAAAAAAACTTTATACTTGTCTTTATAAATCTGCATTTTTTTTACGTAGGAAGGAAGGACCAAGGGTTCAGAATAAGTTAAAACAATTAGAAATAGTATATTACCAAACTTCATTCTTACAATAACTCTCTTTAAAGTTACGCATTGAAATTACGTAACTACGTACCTTATTCATACAATTTAATGATGAACTTATTAATCTACCTCATACAGAGGCTTCACTCAATTTAGGGATGACAATTCTAACTTAATTCCTGCACACTTTTGCCCACTCCTGTTTAGCAATAATTATGAATTAGATAAAACTATCGCCACAAAATTCATGAAATCCATATATTATTGTATAATAGAACCTATTCCTAACTACTACAGGGTGTTAAAAAAAAACGCAACCTGAAACACGGAGAAAAGAATTAGGTTACAATGATATATACATTCTCCAATGGGTTCTTTTTGGACACCCTGTATTATTATTTCATGGCAACTGGTATCAGAGCAACTTCTAAGACAATTTTAGTGAGTGAGTTAAAGCAGATTTTTTGTGTATTTGTATTCGATCACAAATAACACAAATGAAATATATCATATATATGTTGATGCATATATACGTACTCATAAAATAAAAGCATATATATGAGTCATATACACTGATATATTATATATATATATATATATATATATCTAATATTATATATATATATATTATATACAGGGTGGGCCGTAAGTTTCCATACATAGGAAAATTTAAACGTTTGTTTTTATGTTTCAGATACCCTAAGAATATGCGTTTGTAAGATCTTGTTTACTGATGAAGCAAATTTTTACGTCAATGGAGAGGTTAATCGACAAAACATACGTTATTGGAGTAATGCTAACCCTAACTGGCTGAGTCCGACGAAGATGCAAGGTGCCGGTAAAGTGATGGTGTGGGCCGGGATATGGGGTGACAGAATTATTGGACGAATTTTTGTCAGTGGAAATCTTAATGCCGAAAGGTATCTTAACATGTTGCAAGAAGAGATTTTCCCATCCCTGCTAAACGAGGAAGGTAACTTCCCAGTTTACTTCCAGCAAGATGGAGCTCCACCTCATTATGGTCTTCACGTGCGTCGGTATTTGGATCAGCAGCAGTTTCCGGATGCTTGGATTGGTCGGCGTGGTCCTGTGGAGTGGCCTCCCAGATCCCCAGATCTCACCCCCCTTGATTTCTATCTTTGGGGGCACTTGAAAGGCCATGGTGTATCAGGAAAAGATACGAGACATAAATCTCTAAAGGAACGTATCACCAACGCCATTACAAGCATAACGTCAACTGTGCTAATGCGTGTTCATCAACAGTGGGGAACACGTATTGAAATGTGTTTTCAAAACAATGGCAACCATGTAGAGCATATTATATAAATAAAAATGGTTGTCCATAAAAAAATGTTTTATTTTTCCTATGTATGGAACTTACGGCCCACCCTGTATATATATGTATATATATATATATATATATATATATATATTAATATATTATATATATATATATATATATTATATATTATATGTTAAACACAGACCGTGCATGGAACAAGGAACTCTTCTGGGAAAATTAAATCCACTATAGTCCGAATAAGTAATGGTAAATGACAAATGCAAATAAATGACAAATGAAAAAGAAAAACTACGGTATTTGTCATTTACCATTACTTATTTGGACTATAGTGGATTTAATTTTCCCAGAAGAGTTCCTTGTTCCATGCACGGTCTGTGTTTAACTATAAGTTTCTCAGGGGACCATTCTGAGTTTGTGTGTGTATATATATATATATATATATATATATAGATATATATATATATATATATATATGGGATTTGATTTTTTGGTGGGTAAAATCTTTCTGCAGTCCAGCATGCTCTCCAACACACACTTCTCCTTCTATGCTTCATTACACATACATGCATTTTACACACCACACAATATTTTAAAATTTATAAAAAAAATTAAATGAATAGTATGGCATCATGGGCCTTAGAAACCTTGATTTTGGCTCTCTCCTTCTTATATAGGTGGGGGGGGGGTTTTTGAGGGCACTCGCCCTTGCCCCCTCATTCCTACAATATATATATATATATATATATACACACACACTCGTATGGAGAGATAGATAAATAGATAGATAGATAGATAGATATGTAACCCTGTTTAACGTGATTTACAGGTTCAGACCTTTTGTCAGTATTGACTATGCTATAATCTAAAGCAGTGGTCGGCAACCTCTGGCCCGCGGATCAATTGTAGTACGGGGCTCCAATAAACCTTAGCCCCCCCGCCCATGGCCTAAACCAGGGGTTCCCAAACTTTTACCACCAAGGACCCCTAAATATTAATTCCGTACGAACATAGACCCCCCACAAAAAAAATTATGAATTCAGTTACAAACTATAGTATATTTCATAAACATAGATAGCTTTTAAATTCATGTAAAATTAAACATTCTACGCTCATTAAACCAGCTTAATAAACACTTACCGAATGTCTAGTGTGAAATGGAAATTTATTTTAATATAGTTAATGTTACGATTTTTCCAAAAGCTTAGAGACCCCCTGGAAGCTTCCTACAGACCCCTGGGGGTCTGTACAGACCACTTTGGGAATCCCTGGCCTAAACCATTAGAGTACAGTAAAACTAAACATGCCTTACAAAAGAGAATTTAATCCTACATTTAATGAGAAATAATTAAAATTTGGTGTTCCCGCCATTGGCTTCCAAGACAGCCTGAATTCGCTTTGGGTAGCTTGCCAAAAGTGACGTGAATAGATCTTGATCGTTACGCAAATTTGCTAAAACAGTTCCAATGTGTTGCGTCATTGTATCCTTCGAAAATCGATTTGCTGCAGGTTCTTGAAACAAGAGACATTCAACCTTGTCCTTTATAACTGATCCAATGTGTTCACAGACCTTCAGGTCAGGAGAATTTCCTGGCCATTCTTCAATTCCAAAGAAATCGATCTCATGGTTCCGCAACAACTGTTGAGTGGCTAATGCCTTAAAGCAGGGGGGCCTTATCGTGCAGAAGTGTGACCTGATCGACATCCATAACATTGTTTGGGTTTCTTAGAAAGGAATGACATGCTGGGATAGAATAATATCACGAAATACTGTCCATCCCAACTCTGACCATTTGGCTTCAGCACCCACATGAGCTTCCTTTGCAGTGAACAAAACAAACACACCAACACAGTCTGGACTTTTTAATAATTCGCGATAATGTTCATTGTCATCGATTTCATCTGGTGTTGTGGCCCACACTCGATCATTTTGGTAGTTAGGCCGACGTATTACGTAAACAAAAAATTCATCGGAGACAGCTAAATGCATGAAATCATCCACATCCCAATCTTCAAGATAATGGGCAAACACATTCTGTCATCGATGTTAAGTTGAGTTTTTCTTGGCTTTGGAAGTTCATGCCAAGGCTTTAAACCTTGCCTATGACGGTACAGTCGAATGATCTCACCACTAACGATCTTTCCTCTCAACACTTCGATCTCTCTAGAAAGTTTAGCACAGCTGTTTTTCCGCTTACGCGTACCGCTTTCAATGATGTCCTTTGTTTCCTGAGAGAGTGGCAAATTTGGGCGCCCAGATTTGGTTGTATCCATTTCACATTCATCCAAAGTTTTATTCCAATTTCTTTTGACGAAGTCCTCGCTTCTTCGCAACTTTTTGGCAACCCATGAACGTGTTATAAAGGTGGCTCCAGCATCACGAGCTTCCAGAAATGTTATTGCTCGTATGCGATCTATCACACGTTGCCTTTCCGAATCACCAATTAATCGAGAAGCCATTATATTATCACTTTATCAGCTGGAGTAATTTTAATACCTGCAATAAATAAAGAATTTTATATATTTTTATAACCACTAAAAACTATTTCGATATAAGTAAACATGTAAGCTGCAAATGGGGGGGGGGGCTAAGGTTTTTTGGAACCAACCCCTTATATATTGTAGTATATATGTTGTATATATAAAATAATAGATAATTATTGCATAAAGAGTGTTTTTTATTTTAAAATGTCCCGAAAATAGTGTGTTTTGATTTAAATTTCGAACACTGACCCATTATCAAATTACCAATAAATCAAATTGACCCACTTTCCAAAAAGGTTGCCTATCATTGATCTAAAGTATGAACATATAAAATATTGAGAGGCAGCTAAGAACGCAAAAAGGCTGACCGAGGCGAATAAAGACGCCAAGTCACTTTGCCCGAATCACAGATGTCATTATCTGAATAGATTTAGTTCCTGCGAATTTTGTCGGGGCTACCGCCCCCACAGACCCCCTGCCTCGTTATGGTCAGATATATATATAAAATTTGCCTTGTCTCTATACTATTTGGACACCGTATGTTTTATTCGGGCAAATTTAGAGCCGCCCCTCCATAAAAAGTTTGTCCGTAGTATATATATCTATAATATATGCTTTGAGCACTTACTATGGCAATAGAATGGTATGGAATACTTGCTTTGGAATGTTATTTTTCTATGTTCATGGTACCATTTACCTTTAAAATGTCTCAAGGCAATGAAAAGAATAACTTCAGAGTTCATTCACACCAGTCACACTGTGGAGCAAAATTTTCAGTTTGCGCCCTTTGTACTGTTTTGTGAGTCTACCTAACAAATACCTTTATGAACTCATCCATAAACAGGACTCTTTGCAAGTCTTGAACAGTAAAACCTTTACATATTTTCTTTTTTGCTCACCCTGTAATACGAATTTAAATTGGGAAGAGAATCCAGAACGTCGACTATTCTAAACTTTTCGCATTTAACAGAACCCGACACGAAGTAGAGGTTGTGAACCTGAACCGAAACGGTACAATATGAATATGTGCTGTAACTTCTTCACATACAAAAGTGTTAATTATTGGAATAGACTTCTTCCTGAAGTAGTTTCCAGTTCTTCTGTCAATACGTTCAAAAGCAATCTTGACCTAGTATTGGATGATTTTTTCCCGGCTGAATCGGTGTTCATTCGTGTGAATAATGTTCGTCTGTATATTTTCATTTCCCAACTGTTCTGTAAGATTTGTCGGTAATTTTTTTTTCTGTAAATTTCTGAGTGTTTTCTTCTTTCTTATTTCCAAACCTGCCCACCGTGGGTTGGAGGGATGACGATGAGGAGGAGGAGGGGGAAACTTTCTTGCTTTTCCGTGCTAGCTCTTCACTCCGTGAGTAGTTTGCGTTTGAACGAAACGTACGGGTGCCACCGAGAAGTCGGCTGTAAAGCTGTTGTGGCTACCTCATTTTCTTGTAACTCTCTCTCTCTCTCTCTCTCTCTCTCTCTCTCTCTCCTCTCTCTCTCTCTCTCTCTCTCTTTGTCGGAGACACCAAATTCAACATACAACGTTTCTGATTTCTGATCTCATTCCAGCTAAAAGTCCGAGTTTGTCTTTCGTTTTTGAGCTCATAAATTTTGGCACTGTGATCGCGTTTTGGCATTATCTGGACTCGGAGGTTTTAAAGATCATTTTTCAGTGCCAAATCGAAGGATTGAAGTCATTTGAAAGAATCCCAAGGAGTCTTTTGGTTGGAAGAATTCTCAAAACATTCAGATGTAGATTTGAAAGCTATTTTTTTATATATTCTGAAAAGCATTATAATGTATACCATACCCATATATATATATATATATATATATATATATATATTATATATATATATATATATATATATATATATATATATATATATATACAGGGTGGGCCGAAAGTCTGGATCCATAGGAAACTATTTATTTTAATACATAAATTACAACAATGGTAAAATTTAAAATGAATATCAACTTTAACTCGTAATGCGTATCCGTGATACTGTACAGTGGTTCGTACTCCAGTATAAACAACAAATTATAACAAATGCTCAAATTGGCGGCCTCTGACATCGAGACACTTAGGATGGAATTTATGATTTTTAATAATTCTTCGAATTGACGTTCTCGAGATGCGTGTTTCATTTGATAATCTTCTTGCTGACTTTACTGGACTATTCGTTAAAGTTTCACATACCATTGCAGAGGTATTTTCATCAGTTGCAGTTTTTGGACGACCAGAACGCCGTCGATCATGTACACTTCCTGTTTCTTTGAAACGTTTAAACAACTTGCCAACAGTCGCATGTGTTACTGGATGCTTATCAGGATGATTTCTATTGAATTCGGTAGCAACTTCTCTGTGTGTAGCGCCCTGTCTTGCGTACATGAGCACAAGTTTCTACCCGGTCTTCTGTTGTTAGATTCGAAGCCATTCTGGGCTGAAATAAAAAAGGATTTGAGTATTTATACTGGAGTACGAACTACTGTACAGTATCACGGATACGCATTTACGAGTTAAAGTTGATATTCATTTTAAGTATTTACCATTTGTTGTAATTTATGTATTAAATAAATATTTTCCTATGGATCCAGACTTTTGGCCCACCCTGTATATATATATATATATATTATATATATATATATATATATATATATATATATATATATATATATATATATATATATTATATATATATATATATGTGTATATATCGGTGGGCAAAAAAAAAGGGAGACCTCGAACTCTGGCTGTAAATCCAAAGTTATGGTCAGATTTCAATATTTTCTTCACACCCCACAACTAAGTAATTTTCCTACACGGTGAGCGGATTTCAAAGAAAACTAATGAAAATTACGGATTTATTGAACATTTCTTTATGCCACTGGAAATTCTCCATTTACGCTACTACTACATTGTATGTGCGGATAAAAAGTTACAAAGTACTCACATATGGTTCTACCTTGATGTTAAAAAACTGCTCGGTATGTTTACCACGAACTTCTACAACCTTTTTCAGTCTAGGACGGAACTCATCTATGGCTTTATTGATTTGTTCTTGTGGTAGCTCATTCCATTTTTTCAGAAGAAGTTGTCGTAAATGAGCGACATTTCTTACTTTGACCCGATAAATTCTCCGTGACAAATTTTCCCAAAGGCCGTAATCGACAGGATTTAAATCAGGACTGTTTGGTGGCCAAATTTAATACCGCTACCTGGTATTCTTATGATATCTCCCGTTTAATCGATTTTCTTGAGAAGCTTGTCCAAACCTCCTGCAGTTGGCTTACGTTAATTAAAATCGCTTTAATTATCAACTTGAACCTATGATTAGCAAGATTTTGCTGGAATATTCGCCATAAAACCAATTTTTCAGCTAAAATGCTAAAATATGGCATACAAACCATAAAATTACAAAGTACTAACATATTAAAGTTTCATGGTTCTATGTATCGTATTTGCCGAGATATGAAGGATTTAAAAGGTCTCCCTTTTTTTTTGTCGACCCGATATATATGGAATTTCCATCATGGACACACACGACTCAGCATAATGTAAAAATTGCCCCCACCATTTTGCATCATGCAAAATACTGAGTGTTCATACGTGATGTTCCATCTATGATACACCACCGTTGCATCAAATAATTTGAATGAAATGCTTGTCATTACCTCGAGTGCGGCAGGGTTAACGCGTGAAAGCGTTACGTGTTAACTTCTATCCCATCGTAGTGTAGTGGCTAGGATTTTCACCTTCTATTCAATAGGTGGTGTATGTTTTGAACCCTGGTGGGGGAAATTTGTGTGTATATATATATATATAATATATATAATATAACCTTTGGTTAGCTTCCGCCCGAATTGTTCATTCTGACGAAGGTCAAGCTTTTCACTCCACCTTAGACTTTAGTTTAACGTGGAATCCGAACCACGCCCCATCAGCAGCACAGCGCGCAGCGTCCTTAACCACTAGGCCACCTAGGGTACCCATTTATCTACCAACCACTTTCTTTATTGTGTGGAAGGATGAACAGCTGGGTTTTGCTGCGCGCCGGCTGCCGTCGGGTCTCGAACCCGGGGCCGATGGATTCGTAGTCAGCGACGCTAACCACTACACCACCGAGGCGCATATATATATATATTATATAGATATATATACGCAAAAACTTTTAATTACAAAAATTCCGATATTTAATATTTCAAATTTTTTCGCAAAATAGAGAGAGAGAGAGAGAGAGAGAAGAGAGAGAGAGAGGCTAACGAAGACCCTAAGATCCACTGTGGGGTAGGTATATAACTCAAGAAACTGAAGAAAAAAAAGAAAAATTAAAAAAAAAGAACACTGGAACTTAGAACCATGCTTAGACTTATAGAGTATAAAGCTTTCACACAGAAATAGTTGTGATAGTAAACTATAGAACAACAAGGCTCTCTCTCCCTCCTACACCAGCTGCTGACAGAAAATATTGGTGAAAAGATTTTAGGAAAGTAGGAAAAATATAATGAAAGGATAGTTTCAGAGTTCATTCACACCATGCGTACACTTATCTCGTGAACCCAATTATGCATTAAAGGGCACTGGAAAATAAAAGATCTATCATGAAACACTAAACTATTTCATCTAATCAACACCATGCATTTTTTTTAGGATTTTTTGTATTTATTACGTACAAAAAGTCATCATTTCATCGTTGTATCATTTCTCTGTCGAGTGCTGAAGCCATTGTGCCAAGAAACTTGCTATTAAAAACTTATTATTTACATGTCAGCTTTCGCACTACAATTACTTAGATAAAGAAGCACTGGATCCAGAGCACCTCCCACTGGCTAATACCACTTAATTTAAGACCCCCCCCCCAACACAAACACACACACACACACACACACACACACACACACATGTACATATACGTGATGTTTTTCTTTAATGATGATATGTCTATTCGAAAGGTTTGACTCTCCAGAATTTTTATCAAGCTTTCCATCATGGAGAATCCACAGTGCTCTGAAACCCGGACCGGACCAGCGCCTCCTACTACATTTACTGCAAAAGGGAACATCACTTTTATATGAAACTAAATTTTTTCTAGCTAGTTAAGTTATATATTGGGATTTTTCCTAAACGTATTAACAATCCTATACTGTGTACCCAGGTAGCAGTCCTGAATTGAAAAGTCTATTCGGAGGTTTAGACTGCCGAGAGATCCCATTAAGCTTCTCATTTTCAGCAATGGAGTATATCATCTGAGAACTCCCCAGTGCTCTGAATCAGACTAGACCAGCAGCAGCAAGGGGAACATTACTACGTCTACTCTATCCTGACTAGCCCTCCTTCAAGTAGCTCCCCTTTAATAATAAAAAAGGAAAGGCCAAGAAAGAAAAGGGGAGCTATGTAGGTGGGTTTCCAAATAATTTAATATAGCTATGGCGGAGGCCTTGACTCCCGAGAATTCCTATCTATTAGAAACACGTAATAAGCCTGTTATGGGTCATTTTATCAAAGCGCTCTGGAAAGTCAAGGTAAATCATATCTAGTATCCTAGCTCTGCTATAAGTAGGGAACTTATCAACGGAAATTTATAATAAGTTGTGTTGGAACAGGACATCTATGTTTTTAGCATCCGTGTTGTGAATCGATAATTAGGTTGTGAACTTCAAGATGATCTATCATGCTAGTTGCTATATTTGACTGAAGGAGTTTGCCGACAACCGATGTTAGAATGGTTAGATGGTAGTTTTCAAGTTCTGCCTTATCCCCATTTTTATAAGTGGAACGTTAGTATATGTCTAGTCTTTCGAAACTCTAGCTTTTTCAAGTGATGTTAAAAATTTATGTTAAATAGCCGACTGTACTGTCCTTAACATCATTTAGACCTCTAGACCTAAACTTAACACCCGGACCCAGTGATTTAAAGGCCCGCATTTTGCCAGTTTCCTTCAGTATCTTCTCCAGTGAGCAAACTCTCTTCTAAAGTCAGGTCTGGTTCACTCTAAAAGCGGACCACCGCTTCAGGAAAAACGCTGGTATTCACTTTAGTGAAGATTGTGACGAAATTCTTTGGCAGATAAGCACATCCTTATTATCAAAATAAAAACCTCATCCGCACCCAAAGTGTACCTATATTTACTATCTCTAACTCTTGTTAGAATTTCGCTAGATATCAGTAGACATGAAGAAATAATAGGTAAAAATAAAGAATCCAGACGCAATCCATAGGCCCCCCCCAATTAATAATCTAACCTAACCTAACCTAACCAAACTTAACTAATCTAACCTAGCTTACCAAGCTGTAATGGACTTTTGTTTCTAAACTACGTCTGAGTTCTTGATAACAAAAAATATGGAAATTGCTCAACTAGATTTTGCTCAGATATTTTCTTCCCAAAAAGGACGTAAGACATACATATGACTTTTCCTATAAGTTTATCTAGTATCTAAATTTCTTCTAATGGACAAGTTCGAATTTACAAGACTTCCTTAGAATGAAGTCGATAATAAACTGGCTAGATACCATAACTACAATCCATCTTAATTTTAGGGACATTTTAGAGTTGATTCCTAGTTAAAGTCCTAAAAAACCCTGATAGATCACTTATAAAACTAAAATAAAAGTGTTTGTAAAGAGTATACACTGACCTACTTACTCTCTGTGCTTAGCTTTCTCCCGTAATTCATCTTCACACTTTCCTACGAAAGTCTTTTAAATAGTATTGTTCATGTTGATATTGGATTGTCCTTCGTTATCACTTTACATACTCTGTATCTCCTCTTTATAGTGTTAATTTCTTTTTTAACTTTGGATGAATTTTGGGGTGATTTAACTTATTCGTAAAGGGATGAAAATATTGTCTATGAACTATTTCAGAATTTCAAATCTCATCAATGTCATCACTACCAGTCACGCTGAAAGAATAAGACTATCGTTTAAGCCCACGAGAAGTTACCCTTAAATTTTAAAAATTATCTCACACGCTATACTATTCTACCGATAGTTAACTATTCATTCCACTTTAGTATATTTAAATAAGTTCTAAAATCGTAAAATATGGCTTTTGCAAAAGAAGGGACGTCGAATGTATTTACATTTTTTTATTGGTTTTGACGTCAAGCGGAAAAACGAGTCATGCCACGATCGATGTAGCGTAAATTTTCACAGACTTCTACGCTCTCAAATATCGTTAGTAGAGTTAAAATTAAATAACCCAGCTATAGACTATCCCAAGCCAGTCTGAGAAATGAGGTGGGGGGGGCGGGGGAAGGGGAGTACGGTGACGAATCCGTTGAAAGTAATGTATTCAGCTCGATCCAATTCTCCTTTTAAAGGAGACTCATTTTTCTCTGTCGGGGGCGTTACTGCCCTTCTCAGCGTCCTCTGGTGGACGAAAGATGTAAAATAGAACAACCAACCAACCATCGTAGTTTATAGAATCAACATAATTTTTTGGTCCATTAAACTCTTCTTTTTATATTGCTCAAAAAATATTTTACACCTGAACGAAGACGAGGAAAAACACGATGACGATAAAGACAAAGAAAATGAAAAAGAAGAAAAAAATGAAAAAGACGCCAAAAAATGAAACACGAAGACGAAGAAAATGAAAAAGACGACAAAAAATGAAAGACGAAGACGAAGAAAATGAAGAAAATGACAAAAATGAAACGGACGACGAGAAAATGAAAGACGAAGACGAAAAAAAAATTTAAAAAAAGACAAAAATGAAAAAAGAAAGCGAAAAATTGAAAGGCGAAGACGACGAAGACGATAACAACGATAAAAAATAACACTAACTTGGAATGAAGTGATTGTCGGCGAGCTGAAAAAAAAAAATTATTAACTACTTCACACGACAATGACGCACGTAGCTGCATAAAGACTTGAGTACAAAATTATCTTTTGCTAAAAGAGTTTAGCTTTTCACCGGATATTCACTTTTCACCGGATATTCACTACTAAAGATTTACGAGCATTGGGGATATCACTGATATGGTGTCTGTATGATAAATGCCCATCATGTTGGGTATAGGGCATAGGATTTGTTAATTTAGGATATAGCTCTAATAGGTAAGGTTAGATTAGATTAAGCTGATTTTAACTTAAGAGATAATAAAATGCTTCGTCGATGTTGAAGTAGATGTGAAAAATTCGTTTGCCATTTTCTGTGACGAGGGGAAACTCTTAAATTTTAGTTAAAAATTCAATTTTGAAGATTTTCATTAAAGGCAAAGGTTAATTACCTTCATTTTTAATTAATTAAGGTCAGACAACTAATTAACTAATTGACGAAACCCAATTAGGCCCAAACAATTGGCTCGCTAGAATTATCGGGAAGACAAATCGGTCTCCTTAGCCTAAATGTTTTCATTTCTTTGGGGTAAATAAAACCTTTAATTAAAAAATTAAAAATTAACAACCAACCTACGCAATATATATATATATATATATATATTCTCTTGGTTTTTGCTTCCGCTCGAATTGTTCATTCTGATGAAGATCAAGCTTGTTGCTTCACCTTAGACCTACAGCTTAACGTGAAATCTGTACCACGACCCACCACAAACGGTCAGAAATTACTAAGTCCTTGCCCGGACTCGATCTCACAACCTCCCGATTAGCAGCCAGCGTCTCAACCACCAGGCTACCCAGGATACCCGTTTATCTACCAAACAATTTTTATTGTGTGGAAGGATGAACAGCTAGGTTAGCTGCGCGCCGCCTGCCGTCATCAGGACTTGAATCCGAGGACAATGGATTCGTAGCCAGCGATGCTAACCACTACACTACCGAGGCGTATATATATGTATGTATGTATGTAGGAGAATTACGACTTCTGATTAATCGAGGCCCATGGTGTAGTGGATAGCATATCTGACCGGCAATCGGAAGATCCCGGGTTCGATTCCCGGGTGGTTACCTCATTTTTTATTTGTTCGTTCTCCCTCCTCATCTTGTGCGGACGTTCTTCTACATAAGCGTCGTTCTTTACATACATATATTATATATATATATATTACACGTACAAGATATATATATATATAAGACAGTTAACGCCTTCCTATGTATAGTATACATAATATGGAACTGTCACTCACAAGCAAATTTTGCGCTTTGATAATAATAATGATAATGTTAAAATAATGATTAATGATGACAATGATACTAATGATGATGATAATGTCCCCAATGTCTGAATGGTGAACATTACCTAAAGTACAGAAAACAATTTCACTGTTACGTTCTTCCATTTCAAAACCTTTCTTTCTAACCCCGATTGACCCATTGTCCTTTTAACCTCTTCCCCATTTGCTTCTCTCTCTCTCCCCCCCCCCCATTCATCCTTCTTCCCCCCCCCCCCCCCCACCTTCCTTCTATTGACCCCCTACACCTTATTTCGAACAAAAGGGAAGATCAAAAATGAAAGATAAAAAACTTTATTTATTCAGTGTCTGAAGAATTTCCTTTCTTTCGAAATTCGACGGTTCGAAATCGACCATCGCTTTGAACAATTTCGAGGCCATTAAGCAACTTTCGACTGCTCATATAATGCGAGCTTTATCTATTGATAGAGATTCTGCTTTGTTTTTCTTTCCGTTATAGGCCATCAAGAATTAAAGTAGTTGTCTGTAGACAATATACAGTGGCCCTCGTATTGTATTCGTATGAAGAAATGTTTCATTTATATTCGTCCCTGTTTTTTGTACCGTGCGTAGGATAGTTATGAAAAGGTTATCGTTCCTTTGGGAAAATTTAACAAATAAAAAAAATAAGTTTAACTCCGATATATAATGTAGAACACCAAAGAATTTGAGGAAAATAAAAATTTAAAATGCAACAGTTTTTGTACATTTATTTACATAATTATTTTATATTTTGTGTGTGTCGTGTCCATCTCAGGCTTAAAAAATAAAATAAAATATTAGTAGTTGGCTGTTTATTGATTAGAAACTGTTGGCAATTCTGAATTCTAGAATTTTCTCTGAATCTTCATGGAAGACGGATGACTGTACTAGCCATTTGTAAGCAATGGGTCGTCGTGGTTAGAGATCTGCTATTGCTGCACACGAGTCTGAAAAGAGTTGTGGGAAGATAGAAGAACTTCGAATTTCATTTACGACGGTTGCTGCAGTTATAAAGAAATATAAAGGCTTTGAAACAATCAAAACTACCAAAGTGTGGACGACCTTGCAAGATTTCAAAACGTACAGCTTGACGAAATGAAAGAATGGCTGCTACGAATCCACGAGTGACTGCAGGGTGATACTTGCTAAGTATTAAAACTGTCTAAGATCGATGGCCAGCCTTCTACTGTATGTCGGTATGTTTGGCGAAAATCAAATACCGCAGTCGAGGGAAACAACATCCTTCCTACGGTTAAACATGGTAGTTTGCTTCTTTGGGGATACTTTAGTGCAGTGGTCGGCGAACAGGGGTAAATTACCCCAAATGGGGTACATTTAAAAATTTTTGGGGTAATGCGTGCGGTATGAGAGACACCATATGCAACAATTTTAAGAGCAATTGGCTTGTTTTTGTTTACTTTGAAGTCTGGGGGGTAATTTCATTTTACTCAAATAGGTTTTTGGGTAATACCCAAAAAAATTCCCCGACCCATGCTTTAGTGCTTCTGGTGCAGGAAAGTTTATTGTCATCAATGGAATCTTGAGTTCGAAGAAATATGAAGAATTTTTAAAAGAAAATGTATTGCCTTCACTTCGGCAGTTGTGAATGGGTCACAATTGGGTACTGCAACAAGATAATAATCCAAAACATAAAAATAAGATCACAATGAAATGGCTTCAACAAAAGAATTTGAAACTTCTCGAGTGGCCCAGTCAAAGCCCAGACCTCAATTTAATCGAGAATTTATGGTTTAATTTGAAAAAAGGTGTCCGCGAGAGAAACCCTTCGAATCTGAATGAATTGCAACAATTTTCTTTAGAAGAATGGACTAAAATTTCTACTGAGAGATGTCGAAACCCTGTGGAAAAATACCCAAAATAAATCATTGAAGTCATTCAAGCAAAGGTGGACGCACAAAGTATTAAATAATTTTGTAAATAAATGTACGAAAACTTTTGCATTTTTACATTGTTTTTACTTTTCTCAAATTCTTTGATGTTCTACATTATATGTCGGAGTTAAACTAAATTTTTTATTTGTTAAATTTTCCAAATGAACGGTAAACTTTTAATAACTATCCTCTGCATGGTACAAAAGATAAGAACGAATATAATTGAAATATTTCTTTGTACGAATACTTATGAGCGCCACTGTATATCTTTTATCTTTTCTTAGTTCTAGTTGCGTTAAGTAGCGATATACTGAGAGCTACTACGTCGTGGTCAGTGTTGTAACACCGCTTCCCGTCGATCAGCGAAGTTAAGCGACACTGCTTCTGGGTAGTAGTTGGATGGGGTAATCGTCCTCTGCGTCCAGTTTATGTAGCAACCTTTTATAGATGGTTTGGATCCCACGTAAAGCTATATAGGTCCCCTGTCATATGATCTTAGATGTTGCGAAGAAGTTTAAAGAATCTTATCAAACAACATAGCTATACTGAGGCACTTATTGTCAAAGAAACAGGCGTCTTTTCACTTATTCACTTAAGAATATTAGCCTAAGCTATCAAAAAGTGCAATACTTAAGGAAGTTAATGCAATATGCATTTAAGGTAATAAAAATCGCGCGAAACTCGAAAAACTCTGTTTCATTTGGGACCTTTTAAAAATCAAATATATTCTATTTCTGTATATTCTTAACTTTTTATTCCGCCTCAAAATATTTATTTTCTAAAATGAAATTTTAGTCTTGAATTTGTTTCCAGGCTCAAGAAACGTAAACTGCCTAGAAAACAGAGAGAGAGGGAGAGAGAGAGCGAGAGAGAGAGAGAGAAGCTATACGCTTCGTAGACTGAAAAGCTAGAACCCAAACCAAACATCTTGTAAACAAATAGAGTGCAGTTATGGGCGGAGTCAACAGATTTCATTTTCTGCATAAAGAAATGCAAATTGTGATTGCGACACTGACAGAGTTTGATAGAGTTTCCTAAATATGTAACATCTCTTTAGACTTTATACTGCAATTAATTTAGAACTTGAAATTAGTTTTTTTCAAGTTCTTATTTCGAAAAAGCTTTGAAAAGGAGTTATATTTGCTTGATCGACTGAATAGCTTTTCTGGTAGGGATACACTCCATTCTCTTGATTAAATAATTACAGTCAGTAGTAACTGTTAGGATCTTATTAAAAGCTGTTAAGAGAAAATTACGTTATTGGCAACGCCCATGATCCCTGATTGGCTGCCGGGAGTTGATGACGTGGGAAACTGCAAACCAATCTTTTACTACTACATAATCTAGTTTAGTCCAGATGATGTAACCATCCGTGGTTCGGATTCCACGTAAAGCTGTAGGTCCCCTCTGTCACATGACCTTTGCTGTTACGAAGAGGTTAACCCCAAAACATCATTATCATCCTACCTCAAGGTAAGGTTTTGGGACCCTGCGTGTTACGTAAAATTACATAATCAAGAAACTGAACTGTACGATAAACCAGGAAGATTCTCAACTTTAAATGACACTAAAATGAAATAAAAACAAAGCGATATAAAGCCCTTCTAGGAAGAAGTGGCTAAGCGACAAACGTAAAAAACGCCATAAAACGCAGTTAAAGTTGTACCAAATTTGAGAGTGCCATAACTCTTTAACTTTTGAAGATATTTTTCTTACTTCAAAAGTTCAGAAGCTGTGGCACTTTCAAATTTGGCACAACTTTAACTGCGTTTGTTACTTCTGTCGCTTAGCTACTTCTTCCTAGGAGGGCCTCATATATCAACCCAGAATAAAATTTTAAGAATTCTTAGTATTTTACTTTTATTTTTACTATTTTTAGTAGAGGGTGCCCCAAAAGTCGCCGTGCACCTCTGCAAATGATTTGGACACTAGGTGCACAGTAATTTTTGGGACACCCTGTATTAGTATTCCTAATCTAATTTTGTTCGCTAGTCTTTATCGTCATTTAGTTTTTATCACTACTACTATTATTATTATTATTATTATTATTATTATTATTATTATTATTATTAATGCAAAGATTACAAACTGTTTTTCTCACAAAAATTTGAATTCAGCCGTTTTTTATTTAAATCCCGCTTTTTTTCGACTTTTTCCCTTTTTATTAATCGTTTCCTTTTCATATTTTCGTAACTTTATTATTTAATAATAATGAACTTCTCCAGTCCTTCTTCTCCGCTCTTACTGCCGTATCCCATTAGTATATATATACTGTATATATAGATGGTGTACAGTACGGATGACTTTATATCTGAATAATTAATGAATTCAGTGGTTTTTATGATGTTCAGTCTGTTTTGTATATATATATATATATATATATATATATATATATATATATATATATATATATATACATACAGTATATTGTTATATTATGTGGTTTTATATATTGTACACTTACTGTAGGATTTATATTTTTAGTTCACCCTGTTTTCCTTTAAATCATATATAAATTTAACCCAAGGTTATATACTCGTGTGTATATATATATATATATATATATATATATATATATATATATATAGTCTTAGTTCTCTTTCAATCCGTGTAGGGGAATAATTGAAAAAAAACCTTTTACAAAAATATATGTATATATATTTATCAACAATTTTAGCATTAAATCAATTACAATGCAAAAATGTAACTTTGACTTCAATTACTTCTTTAGAGAAAAGACATTTGAGACAAGTGACCTTTTGTCTTAAGAATTCTTAGATTAAAAATTAATACAAAACAATTAAATGATTATACCATTTCATTTAATTGTCTTGCATTAATATGTGAAGCTAAGAATTCTGAAGACAAAGGTCACTTGTCTCAAATATCTTTTCTTTAAAGAAGTAATTGAAGTAAAAATTCTATTATAAGATAATAGAATAAAAGATGAATGTATAATTTCAATAATTACAAATTATCAGCTACTTATCTTACAACCGTAAACCCCATTTTGGATGGGATTATTTCTTATAATTATATTCGTTATCCACCTTCTCATTCTTTCTCGTTTTCGAAAATGAACTTTAAGGGGAGACATTTCGCTTTGAGTTATTCGAGTTAAGTCTGTTTTCTATACTCTTATAGGGGAAGACTTAGTTGAGCTTATTCACTTTTGTGAACCACACGTTTTCGCTATGTTAAATTGTAGGGTGAACTAATTTGTGACTTTTACTTCAAATTTTCACTCGGAATCTTTTATGACTTCGTAGTTTGACGTTCAGAGAGGCATTGATTCTGCGTATGTCTTATTTGGAGCCTTTTGCTTCGCGTTTTATATCATAATAGAAGACATTAATCCCATCTTTTAGCTAACATAATTTTATGCTACGTTATTCAGCAATGGGTAAAGAGTAATTTGATATAAATTTCATTCTCGTTCACTGCTTTAATACGATAACTTCTTTTTCTCGGCCTATGCCCTCCTGTTGCCGCGCGAGGTTGCCAGGCGTAAGATTTACTTACCCAAATTAGATTATCTTAATATGATTCATCCTATTTTTAAGAATTATCAACCTTTAGAAAAGATGTAATTGTAACATGTTTTCAATTCTAACAATTTAATCCTGAATGCCGTTTCCCTTATATAAATAAACGTCCAATTTTATAGCCTTCTCCGGTTCGTTTTTTCATGAGGCGCGAGAATCAACATAACGGAATGGCGTTCACATGTTTTTTCCACCCACAACTGAAATTTCAAATTTTCACTTCCTAATTTAACTTTGTGTAACTAGCCCCTTCATAATTGTTATTTGAATTTGTATAGAATTAAATAGACAATTGCATTCATGTCTTTTTTCCTAAATTACACGAGTATTTAACAGGCATATGTTTTTAATTTCATGTCCTTAAGAATTTATAAAACGTCGTTTCAGAAACGAAAAAGACGGAGCCGCCATTTTGGTTCGTTCCCTTTGTTTTCATGAACAACTCATTTATAGGCTAAATTAGCCTTTGATTAAGTAATCAATTTCCTTTTCATATTCCCATATGTAACAACATATATACACATTGTATATTTGTATATATATATATATTAGGGTCTCTTATTGGGTAGTCAAAAATTGAAATGTTGAATTATTTTATCTGCGCCCCGTAAAATAGTTCCATTTAGCATAAAACCTAAAACTTGAAAGTTTGACACAAATTGGCTCATATTTAGGGGTCGCCCCCGGCTAATAAAAATGGTGACCATGGCATAATAGCTCCTGACATATGATTATGCTCATTATACACATAATTCCTTCCTTCTTTTTTTAGTTTGATTCGTTTTTATAAGTATAGGCCTTCTTATTTATCATTGATCCTTTTCTAACCTATCCTTGATGTTGTTATAATCCATCCTTTGGTCCTCAATCCTTCTTTATCCCAATCCTTTTTCTCCTATCCAAAATCCTTCCTGGCTCTTTTTTTATATACAATCAGCAATGAAGCATTGCTACAAGAAAAAACCATTAGTTTATTATATAGAGATAAATTCAAAATGCCAGTGCTATTTACATACTTTAATTACTTTAATTAGCATTATTTCCTTATACAACATTTATTTAATATACAATGATTATACAATATGGTGTATTTTAAGGTGCGACCTCATTGATGGTTATTTTTTGAGAAGAACAGTTTTTGATGGAACTGGGTGACTCTGGCGGTGTTTTGCAACAATTTGGAGCAGGAACTGGAGCTGCTCTTACCCCACTGTCAATTTCTTATTCAGCTCTTGAACTAAAGCTACTGCACGTTCTGCCCGTCATTTACAACAGATAGAGCTGCAACAATAGCTCTGGCCCTTAAATATTCACAGTTGGATGTTCAAGTGCTGGGTGCCTTGTTCAGAAATCCTTCTGGCAAATTCAGCTTAGTAAAGAATTCTCTAGTATTTCTTGTAACAAGTTGGTGTAGTCCTTCACCAGAGCAGAAGGTCGATTCAGGAATCCGAGGACGCTTGGGTGGTCTATCAGTGGACTCATCTTCTAATGCCTTTACCATGCGTTTTTACATCTGTAGTAATTCGCTCATCAAAGAAGCAAGACCAACTGCTTCTTCAGACAGGTACCATAAGTGGTTAGAGAGCTTTTTTTTAGTTGCATCAGAAATCTTTTTGTTAGGATAATTAATCAATGACCTCATAAGGAGCCAGTCATTAAATGGGGTTTCAATAGGGAGTGAGGATGTTGTCCAAGCCTTCATATAGATGAGAACAGAAAAAAGGGAAGATCTCGAATTCCTCGTTCTTCAGTCTTAGTCATCTTGAACTGGTTTCGAAAAAGCCACATCTTGATAGAATAGAGCGCTTTGGACATCCAGCGAGCTCGATGCATGGCACCTGGTGCACGAAACTTGATGCCTTTATTGGGGACACCTCCAAGAAAGATGATGGACAGATCCAAAAGTTCTTGATAGTCATCCCGTAGCATAGGTGCCTGGGATCTAGCAAACTGAATTAGTTCAGTTTTAGACTGGATAATTGCTTCTTTAGTAATCGTGTCTGTCTCACCTGTTTGGAACTGGCTTTGATCAACAGATGTCCAATTGTCACGAAAACGCTTAAAGATCAATATCTCTGGACCAGTTGATGTAGATCCCAATGTTGCTTCAAATGCAGCTCCCAACAATAAATCTAAAACATGGTGTCTACAAGGCATTCTTGATGAAACATGTTTAAACAGGTTGATCTTGTCTTATCAAGCAATATTTTCAGCTACAAACTTGACAATTATCTCTAATATATTCATTTAATTGAATTCATCATAAATATGATGATTAATTAATTAAAAACATATGTTTAGTATACTTGACAACTGCTAGTAATTTCAAATATTAATTGCATAAATAATAGCTATATTTTATGAACTTTAATAAGCGGGGGCGACCTCTAAAAATTGTTCAATCCAAACAAAACTTTATATGTGATGTTTTTTCAACCAATGGAACTGGTTGAGGGGGCGCAACCTAAAAAATCAATATTTCGAAATAAGAGACACCCTAATATATATATATATATATCTATATATATATATATATATATATATATATAAGCAAACAACCACAGGGAAAAGGAAACACAAAGTCCGAGCGCTTTCGTGATATATTCACATTATCATTATCTGTTCCTCCTTGATAATGTGAATATATCACGAAAGCGCTCGGACTTTGTGTTTCCTTTTCCCTGTGGTTGTTTGCTTATTAATAAGGTCACGTGTTATTTTGGGATTTTAGTGCATATATATATATATATATACTGTACTGTGTATATATATATATATATGAATAGAAACGACATAAGTGTTAAGGAACGTTTCCGCACACGAGGAGGAGAGATAACGAATAATGAAAATGAGGCGAACCGCCCGGGAATCGAACCCAGGGCCTTCCAATTGCCGGTTGGATGCTCTACCATTATGCTACGGACCTCACTCAATCACAAATCGAAATTCTCCCACATAGGGCAGAAACCAATGCCCTGAGAGGGCACCCTCGCAATCGTGAATATGCGCATATAACTGCAATGACCGCGCAGTATATAAATGAATAGAAACGACATAAGTGTTAAGGAACGTTTCCGCACACGAGGAGGAGAGATAACGAATAATGAAAAATGAGGCGAACCGCCCGGGAATCGAACCCAGGGCCTTCCAATTGCCGGTTGGATGCTCTACCATTATGCTACGGACCTCACTCAATCACAAATCGAAATTCTCCCACATAGGGCAGAAACCAATGCCCTGAGAGGGCACCCTCGCAAATCGTGAATATGCGCATATAACTGCAATGACCGCGCAGTATATAAATGAATAGAAACGACATAAGTGTTAAGGAACGTTTCCGCACACGAGGAGAGAGATAACGAATAATGAAAAATGAGGCGAACCGCCCGGGAATCGAACCCAGGGCCTTCCAATTGCCGGTTGGATGCTCTACCATTATGCTACGGACCTCACTCAATCACAAATCGAAATTCTCCCACATAGGGCAGAAACCAATGCCCTGAGAGGGCACCCTCGCAAATCGTGAATATGCGCATATAACTGCAATGACCGCGCAGTATATAAATGAATAGAAACGACATAAGTGTTAAGGAACGTTTCCGCACACGAGGAGGAGAGATAACGAATAATGAAAAAATGAGCGAACCGCCCGGGAATCGAACCCAGGGCCTTCCAATTGCCGGTTGGATGCTCTACCATTATGCTACGGACCTCACTCAATCACAAATCGAAATTCTCCCACATAGGGCAGAAACCAATGCCCTGAGAGGGCACCCTCGCAAATCGTGAATATGCGCATATAACTGCAATGACCGCGCAGTATATAAATGAATAGAAACGACATAAGTGTTAAGGAACGTTTCCGCACACGAGGAGGAGAGATAACGAATAATGAAAATGAGGCGAACCGCCCGGGAATCGAACCCAGGGCCTTCCAATTGCCGCGGTCATTGCAGTTATATGCGCATATTCACGATTTGCGAGGGTGCCCTCTCAGGGCATTGGTTTCTGCCCTATGTGGGAGAATTTCGATTTGTGATTGAGTGAGGTCCGTAGCATAATGGTAGAGCATCCAACCGGCAATTGGAAGGCCCTGGGTTCGATTCCCGGGCGGTTCGCCTCATTTTTCATTATTCGTTATCTCTCCTCCTCGTGTGCGGAAACGTTCCTTAACACTTATGTCGTTTCTATTCATTTATATACTGCGCGGTCATTGCAGTTATATATGCATATATATATATATATATATATGTGTGTGTGTGTGTGTGTGTGTATATATATGTATATATTAGTGATGGATCGAGTGGTCGGTTTTTCACAACCGCGATATATACTAAATAGTATTTATTTAGTAAATACCTTATGTTGAACACAAGTTTTGCAATACACCGCTACCGCTATTTGTGTGTTGCAAAACTTGTGTTCAACATAAGGTATTTACTAAATAAATACTATTTAAATGAAGTATATTCTAAACTTATATAGCTATTATGAAAGAATAGGTCATATTAATTAAAACCATATTTTGCACTAAGTGTGTTACCAGGATGAGGGACGAGGACCCATCGCACTGTTCATCCCACCTACCACTTTCCCCAGCCTCCACCCATTGGAAAGTTATGGATTATTATTCAATTGAAAAACTGATGTCAAACTTAATGACAGGCAGTGTGAATTTCAAGAATAATATTTTTGCTGCATTTTCACCTTTCAAGCGGCAACGCCTCTCATCGTAACGTTCCCGCTCCACGCATAAGGAGACCCATCATTTTCTTTTTTAAAAAAAGAAATATTTCTAATTAACCTAAAATTAAAATTAACTAAGCTTTTACAACCGCAACCGCACTTATGGAACGGCGGTTGCGGTTACGGTTGCGGTTGTGAATTTTTGTGCGGTTGTAGTGCGGTTGCGGTTGAGGTTGCGGTTATTCGATCCATCACTAGTATATATACACTCTCCTGTCGGGGTGCGAGTGAATGTTTTTACCCGGTGACGTGTGTTTTTTATTTCACCCCCAAAGTATATACAATAAAAGACTCCTTTAAACATAGTGCGCTGACCCCCCTTTTTAGGGTCAGTCACTGACGGAATCCGGGAGCTTCCTTAGCCCCTATTTCACACTCGTCGAATATAGATTAAATTACGATGGGATTAAGAGAGTCAATTTTATCTTCAGGTACTTTACTTAGATTCAAATAAGCGGTTTACAGGCGAAAGTTTACAATAACTGGATTGGCTCTTAAGTTCACAAGGTCTGATTATAATGTAAGTTCACCGGGTTATAATTAGATGGTTCTTAAGTCTATGAGTGACAATTAAGGTCACTGAGAAATAAGTGAATTAAGTCTGCTGACGTTTCTTTCCGTCGCTTCCTCAATTCCAATATTCCGATAAAAACTTATTTCTAAATGAAGTGAAATTCACCCTTCATTCAGGGTATGTAATTACGTTACTTTACGATAAAAACCCGACGGCCCGTCTTCTTGAAACACTTCTCTCTCGTGCCCGTTCTGGGTACCGTCGTAAAAGAAATCAATGCGGGGTATCGCGCCCCTCGCGACCGCGCTTTAATAATTAATTAAACTATTCCTTCTGAGTCTTCTTTCAGGCCGTTCTAAATCGTCTCGCAAAACTAAAGCATACGAGGCGACTCGCAAGTTCGCAACCCGTCATCCGCGGAGACCAAGTCTAATTCTGAATCTTGAATCGTGGATCTTGAATCTGTTCATTAATGGCTGAACCCCTCCTTATATACGAAGGAATCCATTCTCAT
>JAJOZX010011513.1:50000-87500 GCA_023014485.1 Bathynomus jamesi
GCAATAACCTTCCAGTCTTCCATCCTTTTTCACAGTAACAATTTTTAATGAGAATACGCTCTTCCTCTGACATCATTAAGGGTACTGACGAATTGTTAAAAAATAAAAATATCCACAATTTGACTTGTTCATTCCTGTAGAGTTTTGTAAAACTTGCAAAAATATCGCATGATATCGTATAAAAATGATATCGTATAAAAAACGGATATTATATTGCGATTTTTGTTTTTTTGACCCATGTTGTTACTTTTGTTAATTGCGAGAAAACTATAAAAGATATCAGAATTCCGTTTCTTGCATTCAAAAAAAGAAGTTTGAAAGTATCTTGCATATAAAAATTGTCATGATAAGGAAGGGGGTTACTGAGATATTAATTTTTAAAAATGCGTCATTTTTTTCGGACCACCCGATATATATATATATATATTCTGTTATAAGTATTCATGAAAGGTTTCCCAGTTCTATTCTATACAAATATAATACAGTATCCTCTCTTGTACAAATGACTGCCATTATCGTACATCTGGCATCGACACCCTACTCGAGTTGCCTCGCATGCAAATATAGTAAGAGTCGTTTTGTTCTCGAGTTGATTTATGTTAAAAGTGTTTGAAATTATTTCAACCAATTTGGAAATTTTGAAGTACATTTTTATGAAAAAAGATTCTCTGCAAATAGTTACTGAATCTCTTCTCTCTCTCTCTCTCTCTCTCTCTCTCTCTCTCACACACACACACACACACACACACACAAACACACACACACACACAGACGCAGAATGCATATGAATCAATGAATCAATTTACAATGAACTCTTAAAACCTGAAAGAGGAAAGACTCTTTTTAAATTTTTATAAATCTACATCCATTTGACATTTCGAGTTACAGTCGAATCACAAAGGACTTTTCCCATCCATTCAAACGTTCAAACAAAATTGAATCCCTCTTTTGCTACCAGACATTATTTTCTTAATAATTCTTTATAAAATTTATTATTATTATTATTATCATTATTATTATGTTATTATTTAGAAAAATTGAAACAGATCATATGAGGTGCTCCTAGGAAGAAGTGGCTAAGCGACAAAAGTAAAAAAAGCCAGAAAATGCATTTAAAATTGTACCAATTTGAAGGTTACCATAAATTTTTAGCTTTTAAACATGGCAACTTTCAAATTTGGTACAACTTTAACTGCGTTTTCTGGTGTTTTTTTACTTTTGTCGCTTAGCCACTTCTTCCTAGGAGGGCCTCATATGTAAATCTGATTAATTTTAACATAGTTACCCGGGCTCAGTGGCGAAATTTTTAGGCTTTTTTTTCCCCTTTCCCCTCCCACACCCCATATCTGAACAGTGCATGACGACACTTCAGACTCGGCTGTAAATTAGGAGTTACCTCAGTTTTACCCAGTATTAGAAGCTCAGTGGGTAACGCCGTTTCCCTACAAGTGAAATGAAGACACTGAAGTTGGGAGTTTGAATCCCGATAATCGTTGTCGTTTGGGGGTTGTTTAACTCCTTTCTTAATAGCAAAAGTCATACGATAGAGGCGACTATTAGCTTTACATGAAATCTGAACCACCGATTGTTACATCATCATCCAATTACTGAAAACTCCCAATGTCACTTAATTTCGCCCATCTGCTGGTAATAATAATACAGGAGTTGTTGTTGTAGTTGTTGGTTAGCCGATCAGCCCAACCTGATCGAGCAAGCCGGCAGCACGCAGGTAACCGATCGCTCTCTCCGGAGTGGACCAGAGGTTCAGCGCACTAGTAATGTTGTGTTGTGTTCTATGTTGTGGTAGAGCGGTACAGTGTGTCATAATGCGTTCAATTGTTTATGGTGTGTCCTGGCACAGGTGGTAGGTGTCGTCTGTAGAGTTGTCTAGTCTGTGTTTATATGTCTGTAAGCTGGGGTGATGTCCACATCGGAATCGTGCTAGGTTAACTCGATCCGATCTGCTCAGGCTGGTCTCTGACCTGTCAATGGGTGGCGGCTTCGCACCTAGGACCGCATTCGGACCGAGTCGTGTCAGTGCTTTGTGGGTTAGGTGTGTGTGTATGTGTTTTCTGTACTGTGTGATGTCTGTGGGGCGTGGTATGGAATGGAGTATTTGGTTATAATGTCTCTCTGGTGTTACCTTAATGGTGCGAGGTGTTGGTGCATGATTGTACATGTAGTGGCAAGGGTGTTGTGGGTTAGTTGTCGCTGCTGCCATGAATTGTGTTCCCCTCATGCTTAAATGTTCCCTAATTTTCAGTATTTTTGTTTCTGTGTGCAGGTGTTCTGTTGGTGTTGTTTGAGTACACCCTGTAATGATACGAAGTGCGTTGTTTTGTATTGTCTGTAAGGTGTTTATGTGTGTGTTTGAGATAATGGGTGCCCAGCATGGGCTAGCATAGTCCATAACTGAGCAAATATATTGTTTGTATATTAGAGTGTGCCACTTTTAATAAAAGTTTGAAATTTTGAGGTGCAATATTCTCATGTGGTGATCCCTACTAATTTATTGGCGAATATGAAGTTTTAACTCATTCTGAAAATATTTGACTCCGGATCGGGGGCATTGAAATTTTGACTCCAGCCTGTGACGACATCAGACCGATTTTTCATATGTATTTGGCCATAAAATCTTTATTTATTAACCGATTCGAATGATTCTTGTGTTAATTGATTCAGAATTTAAAGTTTAGTTATTAATGTTATTGTAACTTATTATTAGTTGTTTTAGTAGTTATTAATGCATTTAATTATTAATGTTTTTGTATTTCTTTTCAGATCTTTTATTGTACTTCTTTTCAGACTATGGATAATAACGCTTATTCGCTAAGGCGAAGTGAGGTAAATGTCAGTGATGATTCCAGTGATCTTATTATTGGAAAACTTTTGACTGACATAAAAACTGGTAAAGGCAGTGTGTTGCCATTCAATGGTGATGTGTTGAAGTATTTTATTTATTTAACTAGAGGAGAATACCAAAATGTTTCTCAGGATGAAGTGATTGTGATTGCTTTGAGGAAAGTGAAGGTCGTCTGGGATATGGCAAGCATTCCTTCCAAAAATGTAATAAAGAATCCTCTGCCTAAAGCCAAATTCAAAGATTTGATAAAAGAACGTTCTTCACTAGCTCGTAACGGAGGTAAACCTAATTTTGAGCAAAAACAAAACGACTTTCTAAGGAAGTTAGAGAAATTATTTGATATCGCGGCCAGTGATGCCTTAGATAAGATAAAAAAAGACAAGGTTAAAGACGAAAATAAAAAAATGATAGACATAACATTTCTCGAAGATCAAAGGACATAGAAATATTGTCTGGGAAATGTTGACAAAAGTTACGAGAAAAAAGTAGTGAAAAACAGAACACGAAAGGAAAGATACAAAAAATTTGAAAGAGAAGAAAAAGAAAGGACACTGCAGAAATTCCAAGCACTTGAAACGCCATCGAATATGGTCGAAAGTCAATTCTTCTTCATCGACGTCCAGCAGTGACAACGATAACGATGACGAATTCACCGTTCCTAAAAACACAACCAAAAGAGAGAAACTTTTTCGTTCCGAAAACATATCCTCCATGGCAGATCGCCTTAACATCTCTTTGGGACAGAGGACAGCAATGACGGCAGCAGTAGCCTCTGCTTGTGGAATGGATCTAAGCAAGCTGGCCTTATCTAAAAGTTCTGCCAAGCGTGCAACAGAGATGGTTCGAGATCAAGCATCAAGACAAATAAAAGAAGATTTTATTGCCCCACCTTTCTCGGTCATCCACTGGGACAGTAAGTTGATAACAGATAAAGCAGGAGGCAAATCGGAAAGACTTGCCGTGCTGGTATCGGGTGCTCCAAATGCCAAAGAGGGCAAGCTGTTGGCTGTTCCTGAAATCCCAAATACTAGTGGCGAGTCGCAGGCTACTGGAACTTTTGATATGATCAAAAAGTGGAACTTAGAGCGCCATGTTATTGGGTTTGTTTTTGACACTACAAGTTCCAACTCAGGGCGTCATACTGGAGCCTGTAAGAGACTTGAAGAATATTTATGTAGGAAAGTATTGTGGCTTGCTTGTCGGCATCACCTATATGAGTGGATACTCAACAGTGTGTTTGTAGAAATATTTGGAGGAAGCACTTCACCAGATTATGAAACTTTCAAAGAGTTCCGGGAGGAAAAGTGGCAAGGCATTGACACAAGCATAAAAGATTTCAGAACACTGAAAATCAAGGACAGAAAAGCTAAGGTCTAAACGGCAAGAAGTCTTAGATGCATTAACCGATTTGCTGACTGAGAATGCATTCAAACGTGGTGATTATCGGGAATGCGCTGAGTTGACAATCCAAATTTTAGGTGAAGTACCCCAAAAGGAGTACGTTGGCTCCGTCCAGCAGCAGCTCATCGTGCACGATGGATATCTGCAATGCTATATACCTATAAATGTATGCTTTTGGATACCAGGCTGGCTACGATGAGAATATGATGAAAATGTTGAGCAGATATGTCTTTTTAATGCATTGTTCTACGCTAAAGCATGGTTACATTCAGACAACGCTGCAGATTCTTCTTTTAATGATTTAAGCTTACAGTATATCACGATCTGAAAACCTATGAAAAACATAACAGTGAAGTGGCAGGTGCAGGGCTTAAAGCCCTTGATAGGCAAATGTGGTACTTTGTGGAAAAAGTGATACCACTCCTTATTTTCACACAAGGTCAACAATGCAGAGAAGGCTAAGATTGCCAATGCCTTAGAAAAGTCAGAGAAAAAGATTTATGACATGAAAACTGGCCATCCAGTCTTTCCTATAACCAGGGAAGGAACCAAGCTTTCCGACCTTGCTGGTCCAAAATCATGGCAGTTTCTGAGGCTCTTTAAATCAAATGGGGATTGGTTGAGAAGACCAGTAGAAGAATGGGAGAAACACGAGGACTATATTCGCTTAACTTCTTACGTGCGAGACATGAAGGTAACAAACGATACGGCTGAAAAGGGGGGTGAAACTTATTGAAGATTATGCTAAGAGCCTCACCATTAATGAACAGCAACGCCATTTCCTCCTTCAACTTGAAATGAAAGACGCCTTCTTCCAGACATCTACAAGAAGAGCAGTTTGCGAAACTACTTGAAAAAATAAAAGGTGAGTGTTCTATATACTGTTTCATGCATTAAAATATTTTCAGTATTTAATCTGGGTTAATATTATGAATTATTATTAAGAATTTCTCCTTTTTCAGAGTCTTCGACGGCAACCGTATTAGCAATAAACTGGCAAGGAGGGTTCAAAGGAATGTTTTTTATATTACTTTTGTATGCTTTTAAAAAAAAAAACCAATGGGGTTTTGATCATGTCATTGACAATTTTAACTTTTCATTCCGTTTCTGTGAAAGGTTTATTTCAACTTTGACATGTTCAACATTGTTCCCACCCATCGGAATAAGCCTATTTCTTATTATTCTGCTTTTCAGATGGGCCCATTGCCGCGAAGCTGATCTGGGATGATGCTTCAGGGTGGCGGTCACACCCACAATGTCTCCTGTATTGCACCAAATTTGTCTAATTTTTATAGATTACCTGAGGTTTTCGACCAAACGCTTATAGTAAAAGCTACTGTTTTGGTATAAAAAAGAAAGTATTTCCAATTCTGCATCAATCACCAGAATCATTCGAATCGGTTAATAAATAAAGATTTTATGGCCAAATACATATGAAAAATCGGTCTGATGATGTCACAGGCTGGGGTCAAAATTTCAATGCCCCCGATCCGGGGTCAAATATTTTCAGAATGGGTTAAAACTTCATATTCGGCAATAAAGTAGCAGGGACCACCACATGAGAATATTGCACCTCAAAATTTCAAACATTTATTAAAAGTGGCACACTCTATAATGTATATGATTGATGTTTCCTGCTGGTGTCCAAAGTTTGTGCCTGTTAGTACCCTAAGCGTGTTAAGTTTTGACGTACATTTGTTTTTAATGTCCTGAATGTGGTTTGCAAAAGATAATGATGTGTTGTATGTGACCCCAAGTATTTTGGTCCTGTGAGTGTGTGGAATGTTGGTGTTGTTTAGTGTAAGCTGTGGAGTTATCAAGGTGATGGTTGATTTTGTGGGCACTACTTTGAGTCTATTGTGTGTGAACCAGTCCTGTATATTGTTTATGTATGTTTGTAGGTTATTTGTAGCGGTGTCGAGGTTGTTGTGGGTAGATGTTGGAGTAATGTCATCTGCATATGATGATAAGGTAAGCTTGTTATCTATGAGCGTTGGAATGTCATGCATGTATAAGTTGAAGAGTGTTGGTGAGAGAACAGAGCCTTGAGGGACCCCGTTCAGAAAAAGCTTGTTTTTGGATGACTTGCCATTAAATGTGACATGTGAATATCTTCCTGAAAGATAGTTGCTCAGCCACCTTTTGGTGTTATTGTGCATGTTTGTGTTGAGTATTTTGTTTATGAGAGGGAAGCGTGGAATAGCATCAAATGCTTTACTAATGTCTATTGTTGCTAATAGTGTACGTTGAGCTGGTCGTCTGGAGTTGATGCCATCCATGATGTGCTGCGTGAGGTTAGTGAGTAATGTCGTGGTTGAGTGGTGAGGTCTGAATCCATGTTGAGTAGGCGAGAGTGGTATGTGTGGGTTGGTGATTTGTAAGATGAATCTTTCTGTTACTTTGAAAGGTGTGCATAGTAAAGTAATGGGTCGATAGGAAGGTGGCTATGTTGGATTTTTGTTTGGTTTGAGTAATGTAATAATTTTACCTTGTTTCCATATGTTAGGAATAATACAGTGGTGGTATGAATATGTGCTGATGTTTGTGAGAGCTAGTATTCCCTGTGGGCCCAAGTGTTTAAGGTGTATGCTAGATATGTTGTCTGGTCCAGTAGCCTTCGAATTCTTAATGTTTCTGATGATCTTGGTGGTCTGGTCTGTATTGAAGGGTCGTGTCGAGTCTGTAGGTTTTCTTGTGTCTGGCTGTTTGTCTGTCTGGGTGTTTCTGGTTGTTGTCTCTGTTTAAGTGACTTAGCTTTGCATAGTGATTAACTAGAATGTTAGCTTGTTATGTATATGTTGGGATATTATTTTGGCTGCGACAGATAGCCGCGTGTGAGGTGTGAATGCTGCTGTTAGAGTGGATAATGCTGTTTATAGTCTTGTATAGCCTGGATGTATCTGTGGAGTGGTTTAGTGTTGTTATGAATTCCCTAAATATTTCTGTTTTTTTTCTTTAAGTTTGTTGCTTAGTTTTGTGTTGAGCTGTTGTATCTGCTGTTTTATGGCTTTTGTGTGTGGTGTTTGTGTGTTATGTTTGAGGTTGTTACGTTCTCTTATGAGGTGAGCTATTTTTCTAGTGTAATTTGAGTTGTATTTCCTAATGTTGCCCTTGGGTATGTATTTTTTTGCGTTATTGATGATCTGATTGAATGTCTTGAGTGTTATATTGATGTTTATGATGGGTGTGCTGTTTAATGTGGTGAATTGTTCTTCAATCTGTATTTTGAACTGTTCCCAATCAGCTTTCTTGTAATTTCTGTAAGTGTGCCTAAGGCTGTTGGTGCAGAGTGTGGAACGTGTTGTAATGATGATGGGCAGGTGGTCTGATGACAGTTGTTTTTCTGTTCTCCAGTGTGTATGTGTTGCTAGTGAGGGGGGACAGGACCAGTGGTGTAGTGCTAAATAAAGAAGTGAGGGAACGCATTTTGAAAGTGTTACTCAGATGCGGGGGGGACAATGGCGAGAGCGGCGAGCCCATACAGCTGGGGGTCCGGGGGCACTGTAAGCCCCCCGGGAAATCTTTTGAAATCTGACCAATTTCAGGAATATTTTGAGGTCATATGCACTGGATATTAGGATATAATATATTCCAAGGTTGAAGATGCAGTATTTCCAGTGTCATTAGATATATGACATCCAGTACGATCAATAAAAATAGCTAACAACTGGAATGATTAACTAAAAAAAAGTTAACAACTGGTACGCCGTGGTGACTGTTTCACCAGATCTTTATAGGCTAGCATTGCCTCAGTCGAAGCTAAAAGAAATGAAGCAGTTAATGATTCTTTCTCATATTTCTTCTAGGGGTGGGAATTAAAATTTCATGACGTTATAGATTTGTAAGTTCGGATTTATTTGAAATAGTGAGGGAACGCCGTTCCGTCTACCAAAAAAAGTAAGGGAACGCCGTTCCCACGCGTTCCCACAGCACTATACCACTGGACAGGACGTTATGTCTGGGGAGGAGTCTGAGTATCCTGCTTGATGTGGTATGTGTGTATGTTCTTCTGTGTTGTTAAGAATGAAGAGGCTGTTTAGTTGTGTGGCTATGTTGGCGCCTCTGGTATTGTTTTGGTTGTGCAGGTACCAACTAGTGTCTTTAGTGTTGAAGTCTCCTCCTAAGATGACATTAGTGAGAGAGTCCAGATTGTGTAACTGTGGATTGTAATTTGCTGGCACCTGAGGTGAACTATCTGGTGGGATGTAAATGTTGATGAGTGTGGTGTTGTGTTTTGTGCGTGTCTTAATGTTAACTGCCTGTATTTCTATCATGTTATCCGCTTGGATTTTGCTTGTAATGTTTTGGGTGACATCAGTGTAGCTAATGCTTTTACGTATGTAAGTGATGAGTCCACTCCCATGACCCCCAGTACGATCTTAATGGATTGCCGTGAAGTCAGGGATGGTGGGTGTTTTGTGTGTGCGTTTTAGTTTTGTTTCTTGTATAAGTGCTATGTGAATGTTTTGTCTGTGTACGAATTCCCTCAGCTGCATGATTTTGTTTGTGAGGCCATCTACGTTGTACTGTAATATGTTAATATTATGCTTCTGTATGTGTCTCATGGTCCTATTGTGTCTATGTCTTTGTGTATGGTGACATGTGTAAGTTGTAGTGGGGCCTGGATTAGTCTTAATGTCGCCGGAGAGTAAGAGTAGTCCGGGGAGCACGTCCGGCACGCAATTGCTCCCCGTAAATGAAAAAAATAGCACGCTGGTATAGGACCGGCCCCGCGAGCCGAGTGGCACTCTGACCGTGCCACGCAACAGGCCGTCGACCGCGAGTTTGGCCAACCGTAGACTGCCCGCTGCACGGAGATTTGAGGAGGTTTGGCCACCAGCGCGTTGATGTCTTCGGTTTGACGTCGCCTCTTCTTCGCGTTGACGTTGACACGCTGACGTGTCCCGTGCTGGAGGATACAGCCACTGCTAGAAGCTTCCTCGTCAGCTGCTAACTTTTGGTTTTAATACTGTGTGTAGATTCAGTTATTACTGTGAATCTATTAAAAGAACATTCTGTTATTTTGTGCTTATCCTTCGTCTGCAATTTTGTGTTACTCTCTTTGTTGGAGTTCTGAAAATGTATTGCCCGCCTGTCTGCTAAATTGCTTTAATATGGACGACTCTGTTTCAGAACGGCAGTTGAAATGATGAGCTGCAAATCTATTTCATCGAAAGAGTAAGTTTGAAGTATTTGATTATTAATGCTAATTCGAGCAACCCGCATTGCTTGGTCGCATCTTCTGAAATGGACGTTGTGGAGTAGCCTGTATCTAAAATAGCTCTCACTTGATGACCATTCACGCGAAACGATCTCCTTTTTTCACGTTGTTCTAGCTAACTCTGATACAGGAGTTGGAGCATTGAGCCGCATTGTTGGGCTGAGCCCTGTGCCAGTTTTTGGCTCTTCTCATTATTATTGCTTCAGTGCTTCCAAATGTGGCAAAGTTCTGTGCAAAAGTTTCAACAACAGTAGGTACTCAGTATGTACTTTTAGTACATAAAGTAATATAGATTTAGTATATAAAGGTTAATGGTGTTATCCAGACATTTATCTTCAACATGAATGAACCACAAAAACCGATTAGAACCGATTACACATTAATCATCAACAATGGGGCTTGAAAATGTATCATATGTATTAAATTGCTATTCAACAACAAGATTTTGAACATTTTCAAACCCCGATTTTTCCGATTAATATATATAATCGGCTACAATCGATTTTAATCGGGGAATGATTCAGCATTGAAAAACGGCAACACACATCGACTTGATATGGACATTTGTTAGACCTGAGTTACATTCATTCAGTTTCGCTTCAGATAAAGAAATCGTTATAAGGCTAGGCTAGCTTCAGATAAGATAAACCAACAAAAAAACGTCTTTATTTTAGACTAGGTAAAAAAAATATAGGCCCTACATCTCGTTCATATATGTTTAATCCTTTTGTTCCTAAATATTTTTTTTTCTTTAAACCAAAATGTGTAAGATTTACTGTTATTCAAAACCAAACGTTTTTAATAACTCGTCACTTAAATTACAAACATTTTGGGTGCCTTTTCGGATAGCAAAACTAAGCCTATTAGAAGCATTTCTACTAGGGGCACTCAATATATTTTGCCCACCCTTTTTTCTTAGCTAAATAATAGGCCATGGGGCTGAAATGTCTTTTGGGCCGTAAGTTTGAACTTTCTGCGCTTCACATAACCGGATTTTTTCAGTTTGAACCTCCCCTCCTTGCATAAAACCGCTTTTAAACGTCTTCTTTGTATAAAACCAATGGTTAACGCAGTTTATCGTAGAAAAGCTGCCATTTAGTACTGCGACTGAAAACGTTAAGTAATAGCTGCAGTATATGTTTGGCAGAAATGGTCGATATATAGACTCCAAAAGAAGTGAGGAGACTCCAAATTCTATAGAAAGTAGAAACCAGAAGAAAAGTAACGCAAACTCCTCATCCTCTAGAGCAGTGATGCACAAGCCTTGGCCCGCGGGCCAAATGTATCCCCCACGGGTCTTTTCAGTGGCCCCACGGGTCTTTTCAATTCAATGAAAAAGTTAGAATATAAAAGTGACCCAATTTATGACTTAGATGGAAAGTAAGTAGGCTAATACATTTAGTTATTTTCTTCGCTTGGCCCTCACATCAAAAAAGTTTGTGCACCACTGCTCTAGAGTCTATTACTCCAAAAAGTGACTCCAGATCTGAAACTAATATTTTAGTTTGGAAATTAGCGCACCAGATCTGGTACATTTCTGCTAAACTTCTCAGTCTGGACCTGGTTTATAGCAGTTATTACATAACTACAGTAAACCCTCGGTTTTCCGGACTAATTGGGGGGGAGGGGTGTCCGGATTATGCAAAAGTCCGGATTATCGCAAAGAAATAGAAAAATATGCATTATACCACGTGACCACAAAAATTGTCCCTGTTTTTAATCGCTTATTACTCAGTCATTATTGCAGCTTCACAAATGAAATAAAAAGCATTCGAAAGAGAACATTTTAAAGTTTTAATTTATTCTACATGTGTTCAAAGTGACGTCCCTGGACATTCTTACATTTCACACAACGGGAAAGGAAGTTATTTATTACATTTTCCAAAACGCTGCATTCAATGGACTGTACACTCTCTACCACCGCTTGCTTTAATTCTTCGATAGAGGATGGCTCTTGCCTGAATACTTTGTCCTTGACAAATCCCCAGAGAAAAAAGTCCAAAGGTGATAGATCGGGAGATCTTGCGGGCCAGGGAAACTGCGAGCGATGAGAAATGAATCTTTGTTCAAAAATCTTGTTAAACATTCCAGTGATTGCCTAGTTGTGTGGGCTGTTGCTCCGTCTTGCTGAAACCACTTGTTACTGCAGTTTTCTTGTTCAAAACAGTGTTCAGCATTTCTACATATCTTTCTGAAGTTACTGAAAGCGGTCTCCTTGTCTCTGGGTCCTCAAAAAAGTAAGGACCATAAACCTTGCTGCTACTCAAACCACACCAGACAGTAACTTTTGGTGAATGCAGAGGTTTCTCCAAGTGTATATTTGGCTTGTTTTGTGACCAACACCGGTAATTCTGTCTGTTGATGAACCCATTGAGATAGATGTGGCATTCATCACTGAATATTATGTCACTTAACCTCTTTTGGACGACTGGGTCGAATTTGTACCGTTTCCAATACACGCATTCATAACTTAACCGTACAAAAAATTCAGTCGTTAAGAGGTTAATCTTATCTGGTTTTGTTCAATTATTGTTTCAATGCGTTCACAAAACATCAAACGACGCTGGTAGTCTTGTTCGCTAAGCTGTTGCAAACATAATTTTGAATGACTTCATTCTCAAATCCAACGTGATTATTTTCCGAATGCTCTCCCGTTTGATTCCTGTCACAGCTGATAGTCGTCTCACAGATTTCTTGTTGTCCGTTTCAAGCTGATTTGCGACTGAATCAATGTTTTCAGCGGTTCGCACACCTTTGCTGCGCCCAGAGTTGCCTTTATGCATGTTCTTGATTGAGCCGTGATGTTTCCATTTTGCGAAAATCCTGCGAATCGTTTTAGGATCTATGGTCCTTTGCTGACCGTATTGTCGTCTGAAAGACCGTTGGGTGGCAACTACCGAGCCATGTTTGATCATCTCTTCTGCGATGAAAACACGTTGCATGTCCGACAAATAACCCATGATTGTGGTGGATAAAACTGTCATTTTTTTATAAGTACTGATTTCGTATTCAGGATATCGAAAAAATTAAATAAAACTTTTAAATATTCTTTTTCGAAAGCTTTTTATTTCATTTGTGAAGCTGCAATAATGACTGAGTAATAAGCGATTAAAAACAGGGACAATTTTTGTGGTAAAAAAAGACGGAGCAACAGCCCACACAACTAGGCAATCACTGGAATGTTTAACAAGATTTTTTGAACAAAGATTCATTTCTCATCGCTCGCAGTTTCCCTGGCCCGCAAGATCTCCCGATCTATCACCTTTGGACTTTTTTCTCTGGGGATTTGTCAAGGACAAAGTATTCAGCAAGAGCCATCCTCTATCGAAGAATTAAAGCAAGCGGTGGTAGAGAGTGTACAGTCCATTGAATGCAGCGTTTTGGAAAATGTAATAAATAACTTCCTTTCCCGTTGTGTGAAATGTAAGAATGTCCAGGGACGTCACTTTGAACACATGTAGAATAAATTAAAACTTTAAAATGTTCTCTTTCGAATGCTTTTTATTTCATTTGTGAAGCTGCAATAATGACTGAGTAATAAGCGATTAAAAACAGGGACAATTTTTGTGGTCACGTGGTATACCTGTAAATGAAATATTATAAACCTATAAAGTACAACCTAAAACACACTGCTGCATATTACACCTGTAATTAATTATTAATAATTCACTGTACAACAGTGAAAAAAAACGGAAATGAGATCGTCATTTTTATGGCTAATTATATGCGTAGATTGCGAAAATAACTCATTTATTGGTATCACCCACCGATTTTATGAAAATTACCCTATTTCATTGTATCATTTTAAGAACCACTGGTTCTCTGAACGCATCTTTTACATTTTGTTTAGTCATGCATATGCCGTGGTGGTGGTGTTCGGCTCTGTGTTTCCACTTTGATTTTATGAAAAATTTCTTTCATTAATCATTTAAAACAAAATTGTCAGCCATATTTCATCATAAATCGGTGCTATAAGTGAGTATTATTGAATAACAGCTATCAAATTATGTATATTTCACCGACAACGTCTATATTGTGTGAAATTGCAAACTGATCTATCATTTTCTTATTTTACAGGTTTTTATTGATGTTATGCTACAATGAGTAGAGAGTGCAAAAATTCGTCAGACAGTTTTTGTTATATTTGTGGGACATTAACGTTAAAACAGTATAAAAGGAAGTTGACTTCTCATGTGAAAAAGCTTTATGAATTATACTTCGCATGCAAAGTTGGTGATCAGGACAAGCACTGGGCGCCTCATATTTGCTGTGTGAGATGTACAAGCTCGTTATCTGCAAAGGTTCAAAGGCACATTTTAGCATATCCTGCTCTGCATAACACTGGTATGCATCAATTTTGCTGTCAAGGGTTTTGTAAGTGATTCTTATAGAGCTTTTCCTGCTGATTTCGAATCTGCAATCCGTTTTTCTCAATCAGCTCAGGTTATCCGGCTATGGCCTCATAAGTAAAATAGAATTTTTCGTGATTTTGTCAAAGCGGAATTGGAACAGTAACATCTATCATCACTTGTTTCACTTGTATAATATCTTTTTTTACTTTTCAGGCATATAGATAAAATATTTCATAATGAATAGAGCGTGTAAAAATGATCCCAATAGATTCTGCTACATATGTGGGACGGTTACCATGCCAAATAACCAGTCCCAAATCACTAAATTTGTGAAGACAATGTATAGAGCATACTTTGGAATTAAGCTAGGGGACCAGGACAAAAATTTCGCCCCTCATATGTGCTGCAAGACGTGCATTGAAAATTTGAGAAGATGGAGCATAGGCAGAGCGAAATCTTTGCCTTTTGGAATTCCCATGATTTGGAGAGAAGGAAAGGATCACGTGACAGATTGCTATTTCTGCATGACAAACCTCCAAGGTGGGCTTATAAATTTATTTTTCTTAAATATTTTGAAATCCTCGTATGAAACTTGACATAATATTCACCATAATGTAATATTCACCATATATAGCATAATATTCACCATAATGGTAATCATACATTTACATATACATATTGTATAGAAAATACATTTACACATACATATTGTTATACAAGTTACATTACATATACAATGATTGTATATTTTCTTTCTTTTTCATTCATATTGTCCCCGAAGGGACAATATGAATGAAAAGAAAGAAAATATACAGACTCCATCGACCTATTTCATATCTTACAGACCGCAGCCTTCCCTCACGAGCCGCCACTGTCTGAATGCTTCTTCTATTTCATATGCAAGTTTTATATCCATGTTTCTGTGTTTCTATTTTCAGGAGTTAACAAGAAGAATAAACACATTGTTGTATACCCTGACATTCCTTCTGCTATGAGACCTGTACCCCATGGTCCTGGAATTCCAATACCCGACCCACCTCAAACCCTGGACTTCGATGATTCTGATGATGAATCAATGACCAATGCCAATGACCAGTCCCAGTCGTATATACCTCAAAATACCGCTTCAAATGAGCCGAGGCCTCTCAACCAGGCCAAACTTAATGATCTTACCAGGGATTTAGGACTTTCCAAATTAGCTGCCGAGATCTTGGGCTCACGACTTCGAGAGGACAACTTGCTGGCTCCGGGAACAACATTCTCCTGGTATAGGAAACGAGAGGAAGAATTCCGCAAGTTTTTTGCAGTGCACGAAAATACCTCTTCCTTAGTGTACTGCTGCAATGTTGAGGGGCTAATCGAATCCTTGGGCCTGCCATATAACGCATCAGAATGGAGGCTATTTATAGACTCGTCTAAACGAAGTTTGAAAGCAGTACTTCTCAACATTGGGAATAGGGTTGCATCAGTCCCTGTAGCACATTCCGTACAACTTACTGAGAGCTACGATAACATGAAAATTTTACTGGATGCTCTCGTATACGACCAACATAACTGGAGGATCTGTGGAGATTTGAAGGTAATACTAATATCATAAGTAAACTATTGCTATTGACTATGTTGTTTTTCCAAAGGTTATTTGAGAGCGTATAAGAACACTTAACTTCCCCACAGAAGTGATACAGTCCAATGCATAGATTTTTTTATCTGACAGAACAAATTCTCTAAATTCTTTAAATATTTTCATTTTTTTTCAGATTGTGGCATTTGTATTGGGAATGCAAGGGGGATACACGAAATACCCATGTTTCCTCTGCAAATGGGATAGCCGAGCGGATGAGAAGCACTATGCACAGCGTGAATGGGCATCCAGAGAGAATTTTGAACCTGGGTCGCATAATGTCGTTTCAGTGCCCCTTGTACCACCAACAAAAATTTTGCTCCCACCACTTCATATTAAGCTGGGCTTGATGGAAAAATTTCATCAAATCAATGAATAAGGAGGGTTCAGCATTCCGATATCTCGAGAGTAAATTTCCTCATATATCTGATGCTAAACTAAATGCTGGGGTTTTTGATGGTCCTCAAATTCGAACTTTGATCAAGGATACTCAGTTCGAAAACGCAATGACTCCAACTGAGAAGAATGCCTGGCAGGCATTCAAATCAGTTGTCACTGATTTTCTTGGCAAGCGTAGAAGTTCAGAATACGAGTCCGTTGTCGAAAACTTGATGGAAGCTTTCAAAGCTCATGGGTCGCGCATGTTCATAAAAATGCACTTTTTGTGGTCCCACTTGGACTATTTTCCTGAAAATTGCGGGGATTATAGTGAGGAACAGGGTGAACGATTTCACCAAGATATCAAAATAATGGAAGAGAGGTACCAGGGAAACTGGGATATCAATATGCTGGCGACTATTGCTGGTGTTTGAAGCGAGACGTGCCCGAAGAAAAACACAGACGGAAAGCCAAAAAAACTTCATTCCTTCCTCAATAAACCTTTTTTCATATTCATTGTATGAATAAAAGTATTTATTCACACAATGTTTTCATTTTTCACGTGTTCTTATAATATTACTCGTATCTACAGTGTTTAAGATAAAAAAATCAATAAATTTGGGGATAAAATTGGACTTACAATAAGTGGCCAATAGAGAAAAAACCTGACTTGATTGAGGAAAACCAATGTCATTTTCGAATTCAGCATGGTCGAATTATATAATATGAGTTGAAAAAACCCTCAAAGCAGACAAAAAAATTTCATATGCATACCAGTGTAATGTATTACACAATTATGCTATCTTAAGTAGTCAACAATGTCTATTGTCTCACATTACAGGTTGCAACAGAAAAGGGTAAAAGGCTATAGTCTACCCAAATCTTCGTTCTGCTATGCGTCCTGTGGAACATTCTACAGATATACTCATCCCTCGTCCTCCAGCTGAAATGCCGACCAATAACACAGACTCTGACAAATCGGAATCAGACGGCGAATGCTATGAAGCTCAAGTCGAGTCCAAGAAAGAACAACATCTCATCACGCAGCCTGAACTCAATGATTTGGTCCGTGATTTAATACTTACCAAGCAACAAAGTGAACTGCTGGCCTCACATCTACAAGAATGGAATCTGCTGGCGGAAGACGTACGAATTATAGCATTCCGAAAGCGCTCCTTGGATTTGCAGGAATATTTCACAATGAAGAACAATCTTTGTTATTGTATTGACATACATGGTCTGTTCGATGCTCTGAGTCTGTGCTATGAACCGAATCAGTAGAGATTGTTCATTGATGCATCTCTGTACAGTGTTAAGGGTGTACTGCTACACATGGGAACATAATGCCTTCTGTTCCGATCGCTCATTCAGTCGTCTTGAGAGAAACGTATGACAATGTTGCTTTTATTCTGGACTGTATAAAATACAATGAACATGAATGGCTTATCTGCGCAGACTTGAAGGTTATGGTTATTCTCAATGGATTGCAAACTGGCTATACGAAATACATGTGTTTCCTATGCAAGTGGGATAGCCGAGCAAGGTCTGAACACTACACATGCTCAGTATAGCCGCCGCGAGACAATTCCTCACCTGGATCTCACAATGTTATTCACGAACCACTAGTACGAAAGGAAAAGGTTATCTTGCCGCCACTTCACATAAAACTAGGGCTGATGAAACAATTTGCAAAGGCGTTGAAACAGGATAAGCCTGCCTTTAAATATCTAAAGGAAAAATTCTCAAAAATAAGTGATGCCAAGATTAAAGAAGGCATATTCGTCGGCCCTCAAATTCGCCAACTCATGCTAGACAAACACTTTGAAGCGGTGATGGATGAGGTCGAATTGGCAGCCTGGCGTGCATTCAAAAACGTGTGCAGCGGTCTACTAGGAAAGACTAAATACGACATCTATGCTGCACTTGTGGATCAACTTATCAACTCATACCAACGTCTCGGATGTAAGATGTCATTGAAAATTCATTTTTTGCATTCACATCTCATTCTTTCCGGAAAACGCATCTGCTGTTAGCGACGAACACGGGGAGAGATTCCACCAGGATATAGCCTCAATGGAGAGCCGATACAAAGGGAAGTGGAGTCCTGCTATGCTGGCCGATTTCTGCTGGAATTTAAAGCGTGACCAACCAGAAGCATCACACAAACGCCAACATAAATACAAATAATGAGTTGAAAACAGTATAATACGAGAGTTTTATGTTAATTTTGTCCATATATGTTGAAGTATAGCAATAATTAAACTGTTCCATATGATAAAGTCTATCTGTTTATCAATATATTCTTATTTTTTGGTATGAAGATTTTAAGCAGTCATTACAAAAAAACGTGACGTGATAGAAAAAAACTATTTTCAGATTTGGAATCAGCACACTCGAAATATTAAGAATGACCGAATGTTATTCCCGTTTTTTTTCTGAACCGAAAATTTGTTGTACAGTGTAATTAATAATAAATATAAAATCTAAATTACTGTACAGTATTTTTATTTGTTTTCTTACCTTGAGGAGTAATAGGCAGCTCAGAGTGCTGTGGAAGCAGTGAAGGGTAGTGAAGACATATCAGAATGTGAAGGCAGTGAAGGGTTGTGAGGACATTCTGTAACAGAATAGGACTAATTGGTGTAATTTCTTACACACTACACTGTGGACTACATTTTTTTAGTTTTCACACTAAACACTAAAGACTTCACACTAAACACAATTTTTTTTATTCTGAGGCACTCTCGAAAATTTGTAGAGGTGCCTCAGGGGTTATTCTACTGACGAAAGACTGCCAACACTGGAACCAGAATCCGGAATATACAGTATTCGAGAAGTTGAAGGTCCACTTGAAAAGCTGCTCTCTCTAGATACTGACCTGATATGAGGTGTAGGATTAAAGAAGGTGTGTCTTTTGAGTTGAACAGATCTCTGTAGGTGCTCACATATTATCAACTCCCTAAGAGTTCTTAGCGATTCACAGCGATGCGCACAGCTTACCAACTAAGCACCAACTTACGCCTTACCAGCCGGCGATACGAACGAGTCCGGACCATGCGACATCCGGACCACCGAGGTCCGAAAAACCGAGGGTTTACTGTATTTAGCATATAATTCCTTACTACAATACTTCTAGATTAAAAATTATAAAATATATCGCGTACCAGTCCATCAGTCATGGGCCTCATGGCTTCTACAACCTTACTAACTGACTCACAAAGTCTAGTGATAAATCTATATTAGGCTACAGTATAAAATTGCGTATCTGACTGGCATAATAGTCGATGAATAGGCACATTATTAACTAAATGTTAAGTTAAATTGACATCACTTTGACTAATGAAGCTGTTGAATTAAATTTATTTTCTAAACACCCACCATATTGGCAGGTTTAATCTGTTTTTGGCTAAATACCAGATTCACGACAATAGATTTTTTTAAAGTTTAAAACTCCTCCCTTAAAGCCGACATGGCTTTCCAAATGTCACATGACATGTAGAATAGCCAATCTCAGCTTTTATAAACTATTTTAAGTTGGTTTTTGGGGCGAGGTTTTGAACTCTTAAAAAAATTAATTGTCAATCTTAAGGTTAGGTATGCTCGGTCAAATTAAGTTAGGTTACGTAATTACGCAATTACGTTAGGTTTAGCCGACATAGAGTGCCTATTCGAAATGTCACGTGACATGTCGGCTTTAGGGATGGGATTTCATTGCCAGGAATCTTAAATATTAACCATTTTTTCCAATAAATTGGATGCAAATACATTTGTATGAACGAAATGAATTATATATATATAAAAAAAAATTAATTCATAAATTGAGTGAAAAATAATTTATGAGTGTTTACCCTTTAATTTAGTTTTCTTTAACCAAAGAAAACTTAATCCGGACGCAATGAAAGCGTATCCTATTATTATTTTGGTAAACACTCGTTTGCTTTTCCGCATTAAGGAAGTTAATTACTTTTGCTTGAAGTTCATCACGAAATTTTATTCTGTTTAAACTCTGCCATAAACAGATTTTGCGGGCAAAACTAATTTCCCCTTTAATTAAAATTAGTCTTTCCCTCGACCCTCGCGTGTATACAGGGTGTCCCATAAGTTCGGTCTTATAGGAAAATTTATTTGAAATTAAATTTGCAAAAGCAATGCATTAGAACTAAAACAAATATTCAAGTTGATGTCTTGTTTTGGGACTTTTTTATTTTTGGTTGCAGGTAGAATAACACCCAATGACTAATATGGAAGTGAGTTACACTCCCGAGGAAAAGGCGGAGGCCGTAAATAGACAGGAAATTCAGAAAAACGCGAAAACAAACGATTTAAAAGTTATAATGGCCGATGATGCAAAATTTGAGACGTAAAATAAAATAGCATAGCCAAAGCAAGCAGAATTACGGACCAGATACTGAGAACCTTTAAAATAAGGGACAAGAATGTAATGATTTCTTTGTTGATAAAAAAAAGGGTATTAGCCTGTTAGTTTCCCCACCAAGTTTTAATATGCCCGGTTAGGTAGGTTAAGGTTAGGTTAGGTTAAGTCGTGATATTTTCGTTGAAACTAACGAAAATATTACGACTTAACCTAACCAGTTGTCAAGGGCGTGCAGTTAACCTAACCGGGCATTCAATTAACCATATTAAAACTCGGTGGGGAGATAACAGGATAGCACCAAAAAAAAGAAGGTCATGCCAAGCCTGAAATACTGCTCAGTCTTGACGACTTCATATAAACAAGAAGAAATTAATAAGCTAGAGGAAATTCAAAGAAATTTCACAGCCAAGACCAATGACTACAAAGAACTCAATTACTGGGAAAGACTAAGTAAATTAAATTTGTATCCCCTGGGGGAGAAGAGAGAAAAGAGAGAGGTACACCATAATAGAGAAACTAGGACTTAATCTAACCTAACCTAAACATCCAAACAACACTGAAAAATGAGAAAAATAGAATGGGTAATGTTCCCAAACTAAAGGACAGACGAACGACATCCTCAGCACTGAAGGAAAATAACTTGGTTGTCAGAGGACTAAGACTATTTAACTAGTTACCAAAGGACATTAGAAATACTGTACAACTGGTGATTATGTGGACGTCTTTAAAAGAAGACGAGACACTTGGCTCAGGACAATTCCAGATGACCCGGGCGCATCTGGATATGTGAGATAGAGAACTCAAGAAAGGAGTTCTAGAGATGGGGCAACCAACCTGACCTCAGTGTGAAGAGAGACCGAAGGGCGGAACTACTGACAGATTGACTGGTTATAGTTGTTACCTGGTGCAGGAGAGAATTATTACCCCGAGCTCAGCATCTGCTGTATCGAAGCATTCGCATCTCATCTGGTATCTTCTTGAGCCAGTTATTGAAGTTTTTCCGTTTCACATCTTTCATCCACCAGAGGGCGTTGAGGCGGACGGTCCTATCACAAACCAGGAAAAATAAGTCTCCTTCAAAGGGAGAATCGGATTGATCCAAATTACGTGCAGCGGTCTCATCACTACAACCCTTCCCCATTTTTAAGACTGGCTTGGGACAGACCTTGGGTAAGTTAATCGTCCAGGTGTTTGTTGAGGATGTCCACTCCTCTACTTTTTATTTGTTTCGGAGTTGTTGGGAGGTTTTTGAACAGTTTTGGTCCTCCAGCTACAAAACTGTCCACTTCAAGGATTAAGATTTTTCCTTGTCTCTTATTTACTTTGGGTATTTGGCAACTCTTTAATTTTCTCCTTTCCAAATCAATACGTAAGGGTACTGGGTTTATTTTGAGATTCGGGTCCTGTCCTAAAGTTGTATTTTTATGTGCAAATGAATGTGTATATATATATATATACTGTACAGTACATATATATATCCTTCTATCCAGAGAGTATAGATGTTGTGTGCTTAGCTTTCTCGAGTAATCCTAATACAGTACGTCGAGTGCGACTTATTTTGCAGTGAAGTTTCTTTGTACTTCTTCGAGTTAATCAATTTCTTTCTAAACGAGATGTATTTAAATGTTAGTTTAATTATTGTTTCTCAGTAAAGAGACCAAGAGTGTTCCCGTGGCTCGATGAGTTAGGGTGCCACTCAGCAGTGCTGAGATTACTCTGAGTCATGGGCTCGAACTCCAGTGCCACGGAGAGCTGAACTGTTGTCTTTTCTGTATCTTACATCGCGGCGAGGGGGCGGCCTACCGGTAGCCTTTGCTCGGGCTCCTAACCCCCACTTCCTGGGGATATGGGACAATGGGTATTATCTTCAACTTACTTTAATAAAGAGAATATTATGTTCCCCTCTTTTTATTTTTTGAGTGTTCTGTAATTTTAAACAAAAATTTATGTGGAATGAGTACCCTAAAACAAGTTTTGGGAAAATTAGATTGCCGGGGCAGTGATGCCCGCTCTGTAATTATTAACCTCCGGTTCGATCATGCTTCTTTCTCCAAAACCAGGCTTGTATTTTTTATTTTGACGACCATTTTGCCCGTATCAAACCAGAACTCAACTTATCACGCCTTAAGAATTCGCATATATGGTTTCTCGTAGAATGAAAGACCATTTTTCTTAAAGAATGAATTCTCGTAAAATTAATGACAATCATTCTTATATAATCGCGCCACAAATGCCTAGTATAAAAGGGGATCTAACGAGGTATTTGCATTATTCTCCCACTATATTCCGGAAATGGTATCCATATATTATCATTTGGTGAGAAAAGTAGGCTGAGCGTATCATAAATAAAACCCAGCCTAAATTATTGTACAAGTTCTTACGAAGAAGTTTTGTAGAATGAAAATTAATTTCTATATTGAATTAAAAATTACAGGGTAACTAATTTAAAAATTTCTCGTGTAGGAATGGACGAAAAGAAGAAGAAAAAAAATTTAGCGAAAAGTTTTTTCATACAAATTTTCTTTCTGAAAATTGAGTAAAATCGCAAAAATTTTAATTAGGGAATATTATTGTTGTTGTTTGTTTGTTTTCCCGGTTGTACCGAAAAGTAACCATTTTGTTCGACGGACACCCCTACCCCTAGTAGTATAGCCGCAAAAGGGGCGAGTGCAAGAATGTTGCAAGTTATTATGTAATGTTGCAAAGGGGATGGGGGGTGTTGCAAAGGGGGGGTGCACAAAAAAATAAAAAAAAGAGTACTGGCCTTTGTTGCCAACCGGGGTTGCAAGGGGCATGCAACTTGGAGGCGGAGTTCTCCCCCAAGCTATTCCCCCCAAAGGGCCAGAGAGAAAGGAGGAGAGAAAGGAGGAGAGGTGTTCACCTGGCAGGAGCCAAGTGCATATTAAGACTTCAGCCGAGTAGGCGTTGTTTTATAGGCTCCTAATCAGCCAGAAACAGCCAGTTGGCTGAGCCAAGGGGGAGGGGTACACCTGACGGAGAGAGAGACACCTGAAGGAGAGAGAGAGAGAGAGAAACCTGAAGGAGAGAGAGACACCTGAAGGAGAGAGAGAGAGAGAGAGTAGTGGCCTTTGATTGCAAGGCATGCAACTTGGAGGCGGAGTTCTCCCCCAAGTTATTTTCGTTTACCTAACCTAAGAGGCCTCTAAGGGGTTTTCCCAAAGGGCCAGAAAGAGAAGGACCAGAGGTCCTTGCTCGGCTGGGAGCCGAGCCGGAATGACTCCGTCAGTCGTCTCTCGGTCTTTTATAAACCTCTATTCTGGCTGAGTTGCCAGATAGCGCCATGTATTCAGTTGCTGAGTTGTCAGATCGCACCATGTATGCAGATGCTGAGTTGCCACATCACGCCATATAATCGGGTGCTGAGGTGCCAGATCGCACCATCAGATAGCGCCATGTATTCCAGAAAACCATATATTAATCATCCATTGTGTACCACAATTGAATCCAATTAAATTCTGTTTATTAAATAAATAATTTTTACACACTTATTTTTATTATAAATATTTGAACAACGAAACAATATGAAAATTTACGAAACAATTCATTTAAAAGTTGAAATTATCCAAAATACAATCCGCTATAACGGGGTCGGACGACATGAGCGATCTTCCTTCCAGACCGCTCTTGATGTGTATATATATATATATATATATATATATATATATATATACAGTGGAACCTTGCTTAACGAGCATAATTCGTTCCCGAATTGTGCTCGTTATGCAAAATGCTCGTTAAACAAGGCAATTTTTTCCATAGGAATCAATGTAAAATATGATAATGCGTTCCATGCTTAAAAAATACTTAAAATAATATTTATAATGATATTTAAAGGCGTTTTTTAAATTATTATTGCATGAAATGAAAAGATTATTAATAAAAATTAACCCAAAAGAGAATGTAAATAATTAGTAAACGGTGAAATTTATAAATAACTTACGAAGAGAGAAGGTGCTCCTGACGCACGCAAAGGAAATGAAGAGACAGGGGAGGAGGAGAGGGTTTTGAGGGGAAGGAGGAGAATCGTCTTCGTTCAATGCAATAACATTCTCGACGAGCTCACAGTCACTAGCTTTAAATTTTTTAGAGGCACTTTCACTTTCTTTTGGATCCTTTTTCACGAGGAAACTGTCTAGAGACAGCTAAACAGACTAAGAGCCGCGAGGCAAGAAACGAGGGAAACAGCACTGGGCAGTGAGTCACCCACACGTTGAACTTGGGGGTGGGACATGCAGGAGGAGACTTGGGGGATAAAGAAAGCGAGTCAACGTAAGTAAGACGCTCGGATGGACTCCGCGACCTTACTGTATTTATTTTGCTTTTGCGTTGAAAAGATGTTATTTTATTTTTAAAATATTTTGCTCGTTAAGCAAAGTGTCGCTCGTTATGCAAGGTAATTTTCCCCCATTCTTTTGGCTCGTTATACGAATTTCTCGTTATACGAGGCACTCGTTAAGCAAGGTTCCTCTGTATATATAATAAACGAATAAACAACTCATACACACACACACACACGAACACCTGATGGTTGAGAGACCTTCCCCCCAATCCCTGATAAGTCTCCCTTCACTTCAAATGAAGAGAAATTTATGAAACACACGCTTGTCTGTGCACAAAGCATATAAAACACCATAATATATTTATATAGTTAATCAATCGAGCCCCATCTATATATATATATATATATATATATATATATATATACTCGTAAATTCCCCAGCTGTGTTTGTATATGAACAACTCGTGCACACACACACACACACACGCACACACGAAGAACACCTGATGGTTGAGAGACCTTCCCCCCAATCCCTGATAAGTCTCCCTTCACTTCAAATGAAGAGAAATTTATGAAACACACGCTTGTCTGTGCACAAAGCATATAAAACACCATAATATATTTATATAGTTAATCAATCGCGCCCCATCTATATATATATATATATATATATATACTCGTACATTCCGCAGCTGTGTTTGTATATGAACAACTCGTGCACACACACACACACACACACACACCCTGGAAACCAATACATTTTTTCATCTCTCCTGGGGATCTTCTGAATGGAATATCGACCAACAGTTTAATGTGGAAACGAATGCTCTTTTTAAAATATAATTAGAGGATATATATATGGAAGGGCTGTAGTATCTCGTTTCGCCGAAATAAAATCAAAACAAACGATCGTGTTCGCATCAATTCGAATCGTCCCTAGAGACCTTTTTCGGGCCGAGGGCTTATCCTTCTACAAGCTATTCGAGCAGAAACCACCATTTACTTCAAATATTAATATTTTCATTATTATTATTTCTACAATGAAAATATTTACGCGTAATTTGTATGGTATCATTCTCTTAGCTAACTTCTCTGTTATTGAAAGAAATACACACAATTATATTAAATAACAATCCGCGAAAGAAATAAGGTAGGCATACCTGAATTTACTAATAACTATATATATATATATATATATATATATATATATATATATATATATATATATATATATATATAGAAAGAGAGCGAGAGTTTTTGTTCAAATAAAGGAATCCAATTAATATTTCCATTTACTCAGTTTGCCAATGAGTTATTAGTAATATAACAGAATTAAGAAAGTTGCCCAATAAATAAATCGTTAGACTGAAAATTATCATATTCACAAATCTACACACACACACACACACACACACACACACACACACCTCTGTATATATTACGAAAATCAGGAAAAATGCCAAACGTGTATTAATTTAAATGATCCTAAACGTATATTATAAGAAATTAATTACTATTTTCACCTTTTAAGAGAGTCATTTATTATAAGAATTTATTTACTCAATATAAGAAATTAAACGCGCGCGTAATATATATATATATAACTCAAAACACACGTGCCTGCGTTGAAACCTTTGAAAGGTGTGGGCGTTCACAGAGGAATTTTTGCTGGAACTTCCTCTCTCTCTCTCTCTCGTATCCCTTCACTCCAAATCTTAGCTTTCACACAAGCACCACACACACACACACACCTGTGTATATATATATCATGAAAATCAGGAAAATAACAACGTGTATTAATTTAAATGAAACTAACATACGAGCCTCATTCCCCAACCCGGCTATATATATATATATATATAATATATATAATAAACGAATAAACTCGTGCACACACACACACACACACACGCACTTCCCGGAAACCAATGCATTTTTTCATCTCTCCGTGGAGCAGAAAAAATATTACGCGCTTTTCATCTTAAAGTGAATTAAAGCAATTTTATGAAAAAGAATATGAATTTCAGAACTAGGTTAACATTTATACAAGGCTAGAAGCTTTATCAACTCCTAATTTATTTCTCAATGATAACCTATATTTTAATATAATTAATTAATTTTCTTTTTATCATAACTCAGCCGAGCAACGATGTTAAGCAACGTTGGAATCCAAAGGATACTTCCCTTACACTTTCCTCACCAGCGAGACTTTAAACTACGTAGGCCCCCCCCCCAAACATTATTTTGACTGTATGGATAAACGTGAAGACTTTGATCGATACTACGACAGTTTTAATGAATGTAACCCTTATAATATAGCTGATGAATGTGAGCGTTATTGCGTGAATGATGTGCGCGTGCTTAGAGTATGTGTCCAGGCCTTTAGAAGGATGTACATAACCCGTTTCAAATGCGATCCACTGCAAGTCGCAACCGCCATCGCATCATTATGTTTTACGGTGTTCAAGAATAACTTCATGCCTAAAGACACCTTAGCCATTATTCACCGAAACAACCCCGCAGTTACGGACACAAGGCTATTTACTAATAAAATAAATGTATATCTTGATAAATTTAATGTTAATGAAGTCCCTTGGCACTTTCCAGTTCCGAGAAAAAGACTCTCAAAACCATTTCTCTCTTTGTGCATATATATTATTAAATATATATATATATATATATATATATAATATATAATGGACTTTCACCGAATTAAAACAAATCACTAAGCAGTTAAAAGATTTCGCTCTATTATCATATTCACAAATCTACACGCACACACACACACACACACAGATTTTGTCAGAGAAAGTGTGGGTCACACACACACACACACACACACGTTGTGCAAATTTGATGAATTGTACTTTTTTAATAAAATATATTTGGCTATAATGTACTTTTTTAATAAATATATTTCCTGTTTTGGTTATAATGTACTTTTTTCATAAAATATTTTTCCTGGTTGGGGACAATCATCAAACCTGTGTAAGATAGCCATCCTATATCAAGAACCTTTTCCTTAGAGTGGATCTTAGGGTCTTTGTTAGCCTTAGCTTCTGTAGATCTGTAGATCTTCTTAGCTGTATTAACATCTTTGCAAGAAAAAAAGAGAGTTGTATCAGATGCAAACAATATGAAGTTCTGTATATCCCTTTCCAGATAGAATCCTAGTCCAATCTTATTTGGTTTAGAATTTATAAATCTTAAAAATCTCTAGTCCCAATCGTATTGGCTTTAGAATTTATAAATCTTAAAAAGATGTAGGAAAACACAAAGGAGAAAATGAATTCCCAACTGACGCATTTTACATGCAAAAAATATACGTAATAATAATAGTAATAATATCGCTAACAATAGACATATATCTGCTCTTATTTAGCTATTTGTTATTTGTAGTTAAACAGCGGTGAACATTCCTCAAACAGTAGGCTGTAGACCTGACATACTATGCACGAGAATTTTGTCAATTTCCAGATTCCAGACAGTTCATAATACAGCTCAGTCCAGACCTCATTTTTTATGGTGACTGTCACTGGGACACATTTTCCAGATTGCTAGGAGCAAATGAAAAAATGCCATGACTACAATCTTGTAGCTCACCAACCTTTTTCTGAGCTTTAATTCTGAAAATATATTTTTTTCATCAATACTATATATTTGGTCCTTAGTTATAAAGAACACATCATTTGATGTTTAAAGACTCCCAAGTTCCAGGAAAATTGAGATGGTCATTTCACTCAAAAATCTGACAAGATAATTGATCACACAGTTTCCAAATTAGTTGGCAAATTTATGAAAAAAGTGTGTGGAAACCATTCATGTGCAAAAGTCTTAGTTTGATAAAATATGGTAAATGTGGTACACAGTAGCTCTTTAGTTAATTTCAAGAAAAATTTAGACACTTTCATGAGTGAAAGAGATAGTTTGTAGATTGTGTATCGTGTATATCCTTAGTTTAGTTTTGTAGGCTCTTTTGGTGGAAGTAAATAGTTGTATATTAATTAGCTAGTTTGAGATTGACATTTTACAAAATTTTATTATTATTAAAATGTAGCTGATGACTTGGATTACCTCAATAGGCCCAAGTGCCTTCATGTTTTCCAAATGAATGTAATGTAACGTAATAACTTAGCTAAGAATACGGTATACACTATTCACATTCAGCAAACTATCTCTTTCATTCATGGAAGTGTCTAAATTTTTCTTAAAATTAACTAATGAGCTACTGTTTACCACATCATATGGCAAGTCATTCCAAAAATCTACTACTCTATGAGTAAAGAAGTATTTTTGTAGATCAAGTCAACAAGTCTGTTTTCTAATTTTCTTATTATGCCCACAAGTTATCCCATCAGTATCTAGTGAGAAAAAGTTATGTACATCTAAAGTGTCCAAACCTGAAAACATTTTAAACATCTGTATCATATCTCTCTTCATGTCTCTCAAAACTAAACATGCCTAGTTCCTTTAATCTTTTCCAGTATCCCTAACTACTGTCATCAAATGAATTAATTAGCCACAGCCTACTAAGGGCCTATTTCTTTTTACAACATTGAATTGTAATTTTACTTCCATTTTATTACTTGGTAAGTTAATTCACAAATGTTAAATTATCTAAATAAGTTTTACTCATAAAAAAAGACATATACCTAGATTATTACTACATTTGCAGTACAAAACCTTAAATTAAGTAGCGTATTACTTCCCTTAATACAAGTGTACAGTACTTAGCTATATACAATAATGAATTCCTGAGTTTTTAAGCATGTGAATTATTGGCTATAAGTTCATATTCTTTTTTAATATGTGTTGTTTTATGTAAATTCGTATGTAAACTTATATACAGCTAATAACTCTTATGTTTAGACACTGACTCAGGAATTTATTATTGTACTCAGGCTTTAAGTCTGATTGTCTTCAACACTCCATGGCCTCACAGCCATAAATTGACAATTTATTATTCAGCTTGATACAGGTCTGTAGTTACTTAGGCTTTTTTTAAATACTCCTCAATTTTAGATAAACAATCATTTGATAACTTGTACTGTCTCCCCATTTTCTCAGCAACTGTAGGTGGTTCAATTGAACAAAAACATGTTGGAATGGAATCCTGCAAACATCCTCTTGTTCAGGCCATTTAAAAGGATTCTTTTTCATGAAATTTACTAATAGATCCTTCTCAGTATCACACACTTAAACTATGTTTCCAACAAACCAGTCACCTTCATAGAAACAGGCCACATATGTACCAGGTTTATATTGGTAAGCCACATTTTCTTGAACCAAAAATTAATTACTTTAGATGTCACAAATACAATTTTAAGGTATGTATATAGTATAAGGGTTTATCAGCTATCATGTATTTATTTTGAAGTTGTAGCAAAGTTTGTTTAACCAGCTATTTTTATTTTTCTTGCTCTACTTTGCCCACAACAACAACTTTAAGGGTTTCAAATGTTCAATCAAGAGTTAAAGTTACATTTGCAGTTTTAAAACAGGTTTGTAATGGGTTTTTATTGATAAATGATGAAATAGAGAAATCTTCATTTCCTTGGTGGTTCCTTATTCTTTACATTCAAGGCCTATCCTAACTAAAAACATTGTAAATTTTTAATTCAACCTGCGTCACAGGTTGATGTCTTAGTGACAGAATGGGGTTATCCGGCAAACTTTTTTCCTGAAACTGTACTGTGCATGTTTAAAACTAACATTTATTTCAGAAGTTTTGCGCAATGATTCCTCATTTCATGAAAGTAATATAAGTTACTCATTACTAAAACACTTGGTTTTGAATAATAAATATACACCGTTTGGTTTAAAGAGAAAATATTTGTGACAAAAAGGGTTAAGAACTACATGTTTAAGTTTAAACGTTATTGTAACCCCTCCTGGAAATCTCTTCAGAGATAATTATGTGCTCTTACATGGTAAATTGGTGTCAATTGTTACTCCAATGAATTTTTTTAACTTCTATTATGATAATAGACTTAACAATTCAGTTAATCCAAATATATATATATATATATATATATATATATATATATATAAATAAATTTATGAAACTGAAAACTTTTAGTATTTCTTATATAATTTAAATTGCTGACAATTAGAAAAAAGAAAGAAATCAATAGTTTAACCATAAACTAAATAAAATAAGCATTTAACTTGACTTTGTGTGTACTTTTTTCATAAAATATTTTTCCTGGTTGGGCTATTTTTCACTGCTCTGCGATTTAATTAGCTGGTTGGGTTTTGTTCTGGCTATTTTTCAAATTGGCTTCAGTTTAGTGGTGTTTGTGATAGAATTATGACGTGCCACTCGTGTGATTTTGATCTGAGTCGTCATGTGTCCTAGATGAAGACAAAGGATTGGATGTTTTTATCAATTACGGCTTTATTCTCTCATCCTTAACTTGTCCGAAATGTGACAGTGAGTGCCTAACACGAAAAGATCAGAAGATATTTAGGTGAAATAACCAATATCAGCCTGTTAGGTTAATTGAACGCCTGGTTAGATCAACTATACACCCTTGATGAGTCAATAAAACATGTCTAGGGCCTACATTTCTAAGTTTAAACATTATAACTGAATGCTCAGTGTGAAAAAGTCACACACATATATATATATATATATATATATATATATATATATATATATGTGGGAAGGGTTCACGTTCCTTTTCACCACACCATTGCCTGCTCCAACAAAACATCATTACCAAATATCTCTTTCGGGCATTATTTTATCTAGTTTATTCTTAAAAGTCTCCAAAGTATGGGAACTCACAACTTCTTCATCTGAGCTATTCCAGAATTTTACTATTCTGTTTGGAAAACTATGTTGTACTAACTACGATTTACATCTTTGTTGAAAAAAGCTTAAGGCCAGTGCCTCTTGTCCTATTATTGCGATCTTTTGTGAAAGTTTCCGCATTAGGTTCAATCTAACATGAACCCTTCCCACATATATATATATATATATTATATATATATATATATATATGTGTGACTTTTTCACACTCTGAGCATTCAGTTATAATGTTTAAACTTAGAAATGTAGGCCCTAGACATGTTTTATTGGCTCATCAAGGGTGTATAGTTGACCTGACCAGGTATTCAATTAACCTAACAGGCTGATATTGGTTATTTCACCTAAATATCTTCTGATCTTTTCGTGTTAGGCACTCACTGTCACATTTCGGACAAGTTAAGGATGAGAGAATAAAGCCGTAATTGATAAAAACATCCAATCCTTTGTCTTCATCTAGGACACATGACGACTCAGATCAAAATCACACGAGTGGGACGTCATAATTCTATCACAAACACCACTAAACTGAATCCAATTTGAAAAATAGCCAGAACAAAACCCAACCAGCTAATTAAATGTGAAAAATAGCCCAACCAGGAAAAATATTTTATGAAAAAAGTACACACAAAGTCAAGTTAAATGCTTATTTTATTTAGTTTATGGTTAAACTATTGATTTCTTTCTTTTTTCTAATTGTCAGCAATTTAAATTATATAAGAAATACTAAAAGTTTTCAGTTTCATAAATTTATTTATATATATATATATATATATATATATATATATATATTAGGGTGTCACTAGGTAATAGGGGGAAAATTAAACGATGGATATTTTCCTATGACACCCCTAAAATTGTTCCATTTGGTGTAAAACATACGGAAGAGAAATTTGGTCCTGATTGGTCATCATTTAAAGGTCGCCCTCGTCACTGAAAACAAGACCCATTTGTTGACGTCAACAAGCTGTTCAGTGTTCACAGCTTGGGCCGAACCAGATAATAAAAAACAAGGTAATTTGGTGAAATAACGAAAGTAAGACACTTAAAAACGCAAAGAATACAAACAGTTTATTATATAATCAAAATAGAAGACATAATTTGGCGAATAATGGTACAAAATGGAGAAGCAACAAAAGCAAAACTTTGAGAAATAAAATACATATACAGTAGCAGAATAATTGGTGCTCATACGCTGATCAGTGATTAGTTCTTTCGCGTCCTCACTAATGCTGATTTGTTCGGAGCTGGGTGTTGCTTTCTGTGGTCAGTGACAACTTGAACGAGGAACTGGAGCTGTTCTTCTTTCACTGTCAACTTTCCGTTCAGCTCCTTCACCAGAGCCACGGCCCGTTCTGCTCTGTCGTTCACCACTGCAAGTTTGGAGACCACATCCCGAGCTTGCACGTATTCAGAGTTTGACGTCCATGAACTGGGATGGTGGAGCAGAAAGCAATCTGGCAACTGAAGTTTTGAGAAGAATCCTCGGGTGTTCTTTGTGATCAGTTGCTCCAGTCCTTTGCTGTCACTGAGGAACATAGTATCAAGAACCAAAGGTCGTTTTGGCGGCATGTGAGGGGCTTCTTGATCTAACGCTGCAACCATGCTGCACTTCACTTCCATCGATATCCTCTCATCAAAGAACGCCAGACCCACTGCCTCCTCCGAATGGTACCACAGGTGCGCAGACAGCTTCTTGGTGGTACCATCAGAGATCTTCTTGTGCGGGTATCGAAGGAGCGTCCTCATCAATTCCCAATCATTCAGCGGAGCTTCGATGGACAGATGAGCTGTTGCCCACGCTTTCATGTAAACTAGAACAGAAAAGAGGCAGATATCTCGAATTCCGCGTTCCTCAGTGTTCGTCAGTTTAAACTGTCTTCGGAAGAGCCAGATCTTGATGGCATAGAGCCCCTTAGCCATCCATCTCGCCCGGTGCATAGCACCAGGGGCGCGGAAGTTTAGTCCCTTGTATGGAACTCCTCCAAGAAAGATGACGGAAAGATCGAGGAATTCCTGATAGTCATCACGAACTTGGTGCTTGTGATTTTGCAAACTCAATGAGCTCCGTTCTATGCTTAAAAATAGCTGCTTTGGTGAACGCATCTGTGTCCGCAGTTTGGAACTGTTGCTGGTCAATGCGGGTCCAATAATCATGGAAGCGCTTGAAAAGCAGAATTTCTGGACCGGTAGATACTGCACGCGCAGTGTAACAGGCCACGTCCAACTTTTTCTTCCAGAAGAACACAAGTTCCTCCACGGTGGCCTGTGTTTGTCGCGGTTGTGTCGAAACACATAGATTTGACATGATCGGTCACTCCCCATTCATTCAGGCAATCTATGATGGCATTTGTTTGTGCCAGCGCGGTTCCTGACAGAAGTTTTGGCACCCCGAGGAGCTGCTCTGTCCCGGAGCCAGATACAAGAATAGGTAAGCGGTCAACATATTCTCGTGACGTCAGATCTTGCATGAGTTTTCCGTCCCAGTGAACAGTCAACGGACTATTGCCTTGGAACTCGCTCTTCAGTTGCCGAGCCTTAAGGGTACGGAATTTTTCACGCTGACGATGAATGGATCCACGATTGATGTTGTAGTCGCTAGCATCATGCCCTAAGCTGGAAGCTGCCTCAAACAGCAGATATGTGGCCTTTCTTGACGAGAGTTGCGTGCGATCAAGCGCTGCCGCCAATTCCGATGTCATGATGTTCTTCGTTGCTCTTTGTTTAGACGCTAACGAACCACCACATGCTCCTTTTTCTTCGCTATCATCTGAGCTGGAGGATGAGGACTCCAAAACCGCTTCGTTGGATACTGCCTCCATTTCAGCTGCTGATCGCTTTCTTCGTTTCTCCTCTTCCTCCCGACGTCGATTACAATCTTTGACTTGGAGCTGATGGGTCATGTCCAAACCTGCCATTGAACCTGGACGTCCTTTCTGGCGCTGCTGCTGAAGGAACTCCCAATCCTCTGGGTACTTGACCAATTTCTCACAATCAGCGTGGGCGATGTCAAAGAGACGATCGAGGCGTTCAATGAATTCTTTTCTTTCGTCTTGTGTGAATCGCTCGTCCTTGAGGCGTGTTTTTTGAGTCCTTTCCACTCCTCGAAGACTTTATCCAGTTTGCTGACGCAGTGTGTCTCGAGTCTGGTTGGAATGTGAGCTTTCTCCCAGAAGGACATCACTGCTCGAAGTGACTTCCTCAACGCGTCACGTATTGTCATTTTCTTTTCATGGTGAAGGTAAAGGAAGTAACCGAATGCTTGCCTGTAGGAAGGAAGCTTGCATCCTTTCACCTCATCAACCGCTGCCCCTAATAGGTATATACACTTCCGGGTTTCCATCACCAGGTAAAGGAAGTAACCGAATGCTTACCTGTAGGAAGGAAGCTTGCATCCTTTCACCTCATCAACCGCTGCCCCTAATAGGTATATACACTTCCGGGTTTCCATCACCAGAAATCACGTAGCTGAAATGAGAAACGGTGAATCGTTAAGTATTGTTCACTTTATTTCTCAGATATTCAGACACACACAGATACACACACACACATATATAGAGATATATAGATATCTAATGAACGATTATGGAGGCGCCGCGCAAGCATTAAACTTTGGAAGGCGGGGGCGACCTTTTATAGTTATTCAAATAAAAAGATTTTTCAGTCACCATGTTTGTTTTACCAATGGAATAGATTCGCGGGGTGTCAGCATGAAAATTTCAAACTTTGCATTTAAGTGACACCCTATATATTATATATATAATATATATTTGGATTAACTGAATTGTTAAGTCTATTATCATAATAGAAGTTAAAAAAATTCATTGGAGTAACAATTGACACCAATTTACCATGTAAGAGCCACATAATTATCTCTGAAGAGATTTCCAGGAGGGGTTACAATAACGTTTAAACTTAAACATGTAGTTCTTAACCCTTTTTGTTCACAAATATTTTCTCTTTAAACCAAAAGGTGTAATATTTATTATTCAAAACCAAGTGTTTTAGTAATGAGTAACTTATATTACTTTCATGAAATGAGGAATCATTGCGCAAAACTTCTGAAATAAATGTTAGTTTTAAATGCACAGTACAGTTTCAGGAAAAAAGTTTGCCAGATAACCCCATTCTGTCACTAAGACATCAACCTGTGACGCAGGTTGAATTAAAAATTTACAATGTTTTTAGTTAGGATAGGCCTTGAATGTAAAGAATAAGGAACCACCAAGGAAATGAAGATTTCTCTATTCATCATTTATCAATAAAAACCCATTACAAACCTGTTTTAAAACTGCAAATGTAACTTTAACTCTTGATTGAACATTTGAAACCCTTAAGTTGTTGTTGTGGTCAAAGTAGAGCAAGAAAAATAAAATAGCTGGTTAAACAAACTTTGCTACAACTTCAAAATAAATACATGATAGCTGATAAACCCTTATACTATATACATACCTTAAAATTGTATTTGTGACATCTAAAGTAATTAATTTTTGGTCAAGAAAATGTGGCTTACCAATATAAACCTGGTACATATGTGGCCTGTTTCTATGAAGGTGACTGGTTTGTTGGAAACTATAAGTGTGTGATACTGAGAAGGATCTATTAGTAAATTTCATGAAAAAGAATCCTTTTAAATGGCCTGAACAAGAGGATGTTTGCAGGATTCCATTCCAACATGTTTTGTGTTCAATTGAACCACCTACAGTTGCTGAGAAAATGGGGAGACAGTACAAGTTATCAAATGATTGTTTATCTAAAATTGAGGAGTATTTAAAAAAAGCCTAAGTAACTACAGACCTGTATCAAGCTGAATAATAAATTGTCAATTTATGGCTGTGAGGCCATGGAGTGTTGAAGACAATCAGACTTAAAGCCTGAGTACAATAATAAATTCCTGAGTCAGTGTCTAAACATAAGAGTTATTAGCTGTATATAAGTTTACATACGAATTTACATAAAACAACACATATTAAAAAAGAATATGAACTTATAGCCAATAATTCACATGCTTAAAAACTCAGGAATTCATTATTGTATATAGCTAAGTACTGTACACTTGTATTAAGGGAAGTAATACGCTACTTAAATTTAAGGTTTTGTACTGCAAATGTAGTAATAATCTAGGTATATGTCTTTTTTTATGAGTAAAACTTATTTAGATAATTTAACATTTGTGAATTAACTTACCAAGTAATAAAATGGAAGTAAAATTACAATTCATTGTTGTAAAAAGAAATAGGCCCTTAGTAGGCTGTGGCTAATTAATTCATTTGATGACAGTAGTTAGGGATACTGGAAAAGATTAAAGGAACTAGGCATGTTTAGTTTTGAGAGACATGAAGAGAGATATGATACAGATGTTTAAAATGTTTTCAGGTTTGGACACTTTAGATGTACATAACTTTTTCTCACTAGATACTGATGGGATAACTTGTGGGCATAATAAGAAAATTAGAAAACAGACTTGTTGACTTGATCTACAAAAATACTTCTTTACTCATAGAGTAGTAGATTTTTGGAATGACTTGCCATATGATGTGGTAAACAGTAGCTCATTAGTTAATTTTAAGAAAAATTTAGACACTTCCATGAATGAAAGAGATAGTTTGCTGAATGTGAATAGTGTATACCGTATTCTTAGCTAAGTTATTACGTTACATTACAATTCATTTGGAAACATGAAGGCACTTGGGCCTATTGAGGTAATCCAAGTCATCAGCTACATTTTAATAATAATAAAATTTTGTAAAATGTCAATCTCAAACTAGCTAATTAATATACAACTATTTACTTCCACCAAAAGAGCCTACAAAACTGAAACTAAGGATATACACGATATACAATCTACAAACTATCTCTTTCACTCATGAAAGTGTCTAAATTTTTCTTGAAATTAACTAAAGAGCTACTGTGTACCACATTTACCATATTTTATCAAACTAAGACTTTTGCACATGAATGGTTTCCACACACTTTTTTCATAAATTTGCCAACTAATTTGGAAACTGTGTGATCAATTATCTTGTCAGATTTTTGAGTGAAATGACCATCTCAATTTTCCTGGAACTTGGGAGTCTTTAAACATCAAATGATGTGTTCTTTATAACTAAGGACCAAATATATAGTATTGATGAAAAAAATATTTTCAGAATTAAAGCTCAGGAAAAAGGTTGGTGCT